>CAUDNR010004268.1:18457-59123 GCA_958430865.1 Entrophospora sp. SA101 | reverse complement strand
TTATGATGTTAATTTAAGTCGTATATAATATTATTTTCTTTCAATAAATCTCTGATTATTGTTTCGTTGATATTATAGATTCTGCTCAATTCCAATATTATATTATTCTCTAGTCTTGATATTTGGTCCCGAAAATTTGACAATATTAATTTTAAAATATAAACAATTCAATCAAATTTTCGCATTTGAAAAGAATATAATTTATTTGCATTAGTTGTAAAGGAAGAGGATGGTGAATCTTGTGAAAAGAATGATGATTTTGTGAAAATGACGCGATAATCAAATGCAAAAAAGTCCAGTCAGTTTGTTAATTCTGAACTAGAGTGATGACAAGTGCAATGATCAACACCATCCTTAAAACACTTACCCGCCAAGCGCCTCCCCTTTGTTATTCTCTTCTTGTTGTTTCGTGGCATTTTTAAACAAAAAAAAAGAAGTTGATTATTTGATCGACGCGTACACATTAATTATTTATCCTATTGGTTGGTTTTTTTTTTGTTGTACATACAAGGATTTTTTTTTTGGAAAATCAATTTATTTTTTGACAGTCCAAGGTGATAGTATGATATGGCAAGAGTCTCCTAAAGAAGCCATGTTAATAACTAACCAGAGGTACTACTTTTTGTATTGATATATATGTATTTTTACTTAATAAATATTTTAGTTGGAATTAGGACTTCTATTCGTAATACAAATTCTTATTCAAATTATTTGTTTTATTCAAATTATTTAAAGTTTAATATTGATTTTATTATTATAAAAATTGAAATTAAAAATGAACTAATAAGGAAAGAATGAAACAAGATACATGTCTTTCCGGTGAGCTTGAATTTAAACTGGACCTTAATTATTTGTTTTATCCGAATTAATTTTTTCGAATTATTTGCTTTATTCAAATTAATATTAATATTAATATTAATTTCCTTATTCGAATAATAATAAACTTTCAATGTAATTCGAATACTCAAATTCATAATAATAATAATAATAATAACGAATAAAGTGAATAATTCGAATAAACCTTATTCGAATAGAAACCCTAAATTTGTGTTTAAGGATCTTCCTGAAAACATACTTGTTATGGATATATGCATAAATTAAAATGATTATCGCAAGTTTTTTTTTTTGTGGAAAAAATAATTAACACAATGAATAATAAAAAGAAAATTGAACTTCAAGATCTACTTGGTGCGATCCAAGAAGAAACTGGTTTCAGTGGTTTAAAACAAAAATTAGCCTCACTTGAAAGTGGTGGTAATAAAGGAACGTACAAAGATCCTTTGCCACCACCTTTGCCCAAACGACTTAAAGATAGATTAAATCGACAAGCGGCTTATGAGGAAACAAAAAAAGAGATTTCAAAATGGGAACCGATTGTTAAACAAAATCGCATAGCAGATCACTTGGTTTTTCCAATAGATGCCATACCACAACATCGTCCAACTAATAGTCTATTGGCCGGTACATTCAAGGTATGCATCAATGTATTGATTGATGTTAAACAATTTAACGAAGAATTTTATATATTAATTGATTAATTAAATTTTTTAATTATAAAAAGCCTTCAACAAACTTAGAAAAAGAAGTAGAATCTATACTGGTGGAAAGTGGATTGAAACAGGGAAATGAAAAAGAACTTCAACAATATGAAAAACTCCAGTTAAACAAATTATCAATAGATGAAATAAAAACTCGAACAAAGGAACTTCGTAGAATGCGTGAATTAATGTTTCGAGAAGAAATTAAAGCAAAAAGGATTGCAAAAATCAAGAGTAAAACATATAGAAAAATTCGGAGAAAAGAAAAGATTAAATTAAATCTTGACCAATTATCACAACTAGATCCAGAGCTTGCAAGAGAAGAACGTATAAAACTTGATACAGCTAGAGCAAAAGAACGTATGACCCTAAAACACAAGAATACAACTAAATGGGCTAAACAATTATTAAAAAATGGACATCATGATCCTGAAAGTCAACAGGCAATAGTGGATCAATTGAAGAGACACGAAGAACTCAATCGCAAAATTCATGATCTTGGCTCTGATGAAGAATTGGATGATATAAGAAGTGAAAGTGATGATGCTTATGATGATAATGATAAACTGGAAAAAAATATTGAAGCAATTAAAGATGATGCTTTTGATGAACTATCCCAATTAGTAAATGATGAAGCTTTAAAAGATGAAACATCATTAGGTATAATGGGTATGAAATTTATGAAAAATGCTATTGAAAGAGAAAGCAAACAAACTGGTAAAATAATAGACGATTTTGTTGAGGATTTGGAAAATAATAATTTCAGTGAAGAAAAAAGTGATGGTGATGATGATGATGACGACGACGACGATGATGGTGACGATGATGATGGTGACAGAGAAGGAGGAGGTAGCAATAAAAAAAAGAAGGCCAAAAAAAATCATGATGAAAAAGAATCAATTACTTTTGTTGGTAATAATATGGGAAGAATGATAATTGGTGCTGGAACAAAGGTAGGGTTTTTTTATTTTTCAAATGAATTCTTAAAATTTAATAAAAAAAAAAGATTAACAAATTTTTAATTAATTATATATACAGAACCAATTACTAAAAAAGCAAGAAAATACTAAAGTTTTATTTGATCAAGGACCAACTATAAAAAAAGTATGCATTTAAACATTCTCAAAAACATTAAAATATGGATTATTAATTGTTTAAACAATTATTCAATAGTTGCCCAAATCTATATTTGATGGAGAAATTAATCCATGGTTACAGACAGACACTTCTCAAGTTATGGCTATTAGTAAAAAAAATAATAAAGTTACTAATAAAAAAAATGAAACAAAATCTGATAAATTAGTTAATAAATTAAAGAGACAAAAGCAATCAAGAAAAGAAGATGATGTTGAGATTGATTTAGACAATGTTTTAACATTCAACGAAAGTCTTCAGAAAATTGGTAAGTTACTGATGCATAAAATGTATAACACATAACATTATATCATAATATATATATATATATTTATATAGGTAAAGAAAAACAGACAAAAGTAGTAAAAATTACAGATAAAGAAATTGAGGAGGTAGATGTCGAGGAGGATGAGAAGATAACAAATGATTACATTCATAGTAAAGACACTTTGAAATTTACACAGAGAGAATTAGTTTCAAGAGCTTTTGCTAATGATAATGTAGTTCAGGTATGTTGTTATATTAAAAAACTTATTGGTTAACAAGGATATATATATATATATAGATGATCCAAACAATTTTTATTTTTTGAAAAGGAATTTGAAGTGGAAAAACAAGCTATAATTGATGAAGACGCACCCAAAGAAGAAGATATAACTTTACCTGGTTGGGTGAGAACTATATGCACACATATATATAATTTAACGATTACTATATTTATATATTAATGATATTTTACAAATTAAAAATATATAGGGTGCTTGGGGTGGTAAAGGTGTGCGAAAACGTAAACGAAGGAAATTGATTTCAACAATTCCTGGAATTGATTCATCTAAACGTAAAGATTCTAAATTAAAACACGTCGTTATTAATGAAAAAAGAGTTAAAAAGGTAACGATTTATAATTATTTATTACTTGACATTTCTTTTAATTATTATAATTAATGATATCTTTTTTTTAAAAAAATATCAAAATAAATGAATAGGCAAAAAAATATCTTTCAACAAATGTTCCATATCCATTTAAAAATACGAATCAATATGAACATAGTTTGCATACTCCACTGGGCAAGGAATGGAATACTGTCGAAGTTTATCAAAAATTAAATAAACCTAGAGTTATTACAAAATTAGGTTCAATTATCGATCCATTAAATGTACCTTTTAAAAATGACAATAAATTAAATATATAATTATAAATTGTTTATCATTAATAACACTCGCTCTTCTCGTTAAAAATTTTAATATACACATATGTATGTATATCTCATTGTTATTGATCTCTGGTTGTTTAATCAGAATTATCAAAAAAGTTTTGGGATCGAGATCATTTGGGCACATTATATAATTCATTAATGACATAATATTTTATGAACAAGAAAATTTGTTATTTGTCATTTTTTATTTCAATATTAAATTACATATTGGAATTCAAGTGAATTGACGATAATATCATCAATGAATGTTAATTATTATCATATACATTAGAGATATGATTTAATATCAGCCTCTAAACTAGCAGGCTAAAAATAAAAAATAAAATAAATATTTTCCTTTAATTTTATTTTAAACTTCAATTTATTATTATTAAAATTTTTTTTTACCTTATCACCAGAAACATAACGTTTGACAACATTTCCTTGACGATCGATTAAAAATTTTTCAAAATTCCACTTGATGTCTCCTGGTAATTTTGATTTCAGAAATTCATAAACTGGACTTGTAGACTCACCATTTACATCGATCTTTGCAAATAACGGAAAGGTTACATGATATTTATCATTTCTACAAAATGTTTCAATTTCTTTCCCCCAAAAAATAAATAAATAAATAAATAAATTCCTTTTTTTTTATTTATTTAAAAAAAAAAATAATAAAGATTTATTTATTTTTTTACCTCCTTCGGCGCCAGGTTCTTGAGCTCCGAATTGATTACAGGGAAATCCAAGAACTTCAAATTTTGAACTTTTGAGTTTTTGATAAAGTTCTTCTAATCCATTATATTGTGGAGTATATCCACATTTTGAAGCAACATTTACCACCAATAAAACTTTTCCTTGATATTCAGAAAATTTCAATGGGTTTTTTTTAATGTCCAAAGCTTCTAATTCATAAAAATTTGTTGCCATTTTTGTAGTCAATGTTCTACAGTTGAAAAGATTAGAGGGATAAAAGGATAAATAATTTTCAGGAAATTTTTGTACACTCCTTATATATGAAAATCCGAACACTGATTTCCTAATTATTGAATAAGTAAGTGAACAATTATTCAAAATCTTTGGATTCATTATTTTTACACAAAGTTATCATATATATATAAATTAATAAATGTATTTAGTGTTAGTATTATTATATATATTTAGTGATCGGCAATGGCAAATTTTGAAAACGTGGATGGGTTTTTGGATGGATAGTTAATGTATAATACTTTTTCCCCATTGATGTAAAATCGACAAAAGTTTAAAATTTAACGTAATCTGTTGTTTCATGATAGTTGGTCATTGGTGAAACATTTTAAATATTTAGTATTATCGATGGCAATGGACCAGATCAAAACTTGTTGGTGAACATTATAAAGAAATTACAGAAATCAATATTATTTAAAATCACATCGTATGTACTACCACTAATCTAAAAGTGGTGGGTGGCTCTAGCCAAAATAACATAATTGTGTTTCTTCGGCTTAGACTAGGTTATATATGATGTCTTATATATTGTTTTTTGTCGTCGTGATACATTTTCGTCGTCACGACACTGAGTATGTGGCACATTTCTGTCGCCACCACGTGCAGAGGGATGCGTAGCATCCTGACATTCCAAGTTTACATACAACATTGAGGTTGCTAGCTTGCGTAAGATTACCAAACTTTTTCTCGCTCGAGGTGAGGCACGTTGTGCTAATATCAGAACTAGGATGCGAGTCATCCTATCATCCTATTGTGCAATAATGTAATTTTTAATAAAATAAACTATTTCATGGCCAAATGGAGCATTTATCAGTTTAATAGATTGCTTTAAATAGACCCGCTATCCCTCACTTGTGGGTCAAGGATACACATCTCCATACTAATACTACATTTCCTATCTTATCATGTGATATATTTTTTACAGAGCAATATAAATACGAGTTGGATCCATTTTTGTCGTCTTTTACTTCATCGCTATTGTTACTAGGATTAGGATTTAATGCTACTTTGTTGGTCGAAATACCCTAATTTCAAATCAAATCTTTTATTCCTATTTTTACTTTATTTTTACTTTATTTTTATATCTATATTTATTTATTCTTTATATTTCTTATTTTATTTTTATTATTTTTATTCGTATAACGTCGAAACTAGCTACGTCGCAATTAAAGTACGATATCGCGGTTAGAGTGCAAGATTGCAATGAAGTTGCTACTAATTAATTTAATTCTATATAAGAAGCTCAAATTTGATATAATTGTAAAAATAACTTTGTCTTAGTTTTAATAGCTTTGTAATAAAGTTTTAATAACTTGTAAATTAACTTGGAAATAAGTTAATAAATTAGTTTCGACTAAATAAAACGTTTTCTTGAATCGCTAAACCAAAATTATTCGCTAATAAAACTAATTCGTTAATAATAGCCAATTCATTCTGATCCACATAATCATAAATTTATATTGTTATCATCAATTAACACGCTCTCCCAAATAATAATTGGTGTACATTATATAACATTTTTAAAAAAAAAAAAGAAACTATTAAAACAAAGTTTAAAACAAGCTATTAAAGTATAATCAAAAATATACAAATATTATGCTTAACAATACATATATTCTGGTTTTCAATCTAAGACATGATGTTCTGGAATAATAACAGAGAATTGACCACTTCTCTTTTTGAATGAAATGACATACTCATATATTTTAATTCGCGTATAGATATCTCAAATTAATGTTTGGATCTTTTTCATTTTTTATCTTCTTTGGAATGATGCTCTTCACTAACAAGATTGACAGGAATATTAATAACCATAAGAATTTACAAACATGCCAATATAAATGTATCTACATTGACATTGAACAATTCTGTAGATGGAAAACTCACTGGAATTGAAAATCTAGAAAATCAAAATATAGGGGATGGTTTCAGCAACTCGTTTTCTCAAGCGCAAGACCTCTTTTCCTTAGATGAGTGGACAATGTCAGTATAATATTTACAAACTATTAGTCTCTAGCCGTTTATCTATCGGATCGGTCAGATCTGATGAATTCATGAGTCTGTTTTCCAATCAATGAAGAAATAAACTGGGATATCGGGTATATAAAATTTGTAATTCCACCACAATCCTCAACAACGTACGATAAATGCGATTAATGTGTAAGTGGAGAATGAAAATTTAAAAAATAATAACTTAGCGCCTTTTTCTACTTCTTTTTCATTGATCGTTGAGCTCAAAGAATGGGATGGACATTTAATGGTCTTGGATCCCATGCATTTGTTTTCTTTGATCCATGGAAGCTCAGTGCTTTTTAATAATGTATTATTATTGTGAGGATCGATCATATTTTTATAAACAATAACAAAGTTAAATTTTGATTTCTTGTCCAACTATCAATATTCATGTCAGTAGAAGGATCCTTCCTGATAATCTCTCACCGTCCATACCACTATACAGTGAATCTTGGTTTAGTGAACCTCGATTTAGTGATACTAATTAAAAATCTCGGTTTAATGGATGAAGTCCTCCATAATAAACCCTTTTCGATATAATGGATTTCTTCCCTAATATTAATTATAATTGTCCAAACTATACGTTAAACCAAGATCCACCGTGTATCTTCTTTTCAATAGCAAACTTTTCAATTAATAAATTAATTTCCATAGGTTAAAATTTCTGAAAGTTTAACCTTACACTTTTAAATCAATTCTCATTTAATTCTCTGCTTTTCTTTTGACTATCTTTTAGAAATAGTTCTTTTACTATTCATATTATCATTATTATTCTTAATTGCTTTGTGATTTTGCACTTATAATTCATATTAAAAATATATACACTATTTTCCAGATAGTAATTCGCATTCTTCATTAATTCTATGATTACAGAGACCCTCAGTTGAGTTACGAAAACTTCATTTGCCCACAAATTATGGGAGCGGAATGATACAGGCAATTACTATCTTGTTGCCTGTCCACATATTAAAATTTCAAAATCTTCTGGCAACAAAAAGCAAGAACCTTGGTCAATAGATATGTTGGAGAAATGTGTATGTGAATGTTTCTTTGATTAGGAAGAATATTGCTGTTTTCTAAATTTGACGATATGGGATTGTTATTATCAATATCTACTAATGCAGCATGAGCTTTCTGTTGATTCATTCTTTGTTATTTTTAAAAATGAAATTATATTTATAAACATAATTGATTGGAAGATGTAGGATTTTTTCATTCTTTATTTTTTTGTTGTTAAAGAAAAATAAATTCTTTGATTGATCTAATACAAATAAAAGGCGGGCTAATTGTTTTCAACGTTTTAAAAGAATCTTTATCCCTCTCTACGAACCAATAAAAGAGCATTTTTGATTGTTAAAGAAATCGATTTTTATTTCTATAAACCAATAATTCTAAATTCTTTGTTAAAGAGATCAATTTAAAGACTCTCTTGGCTTCGTTAATTAAACTAGCTTTTATCTCTACGAATTAATAAGAATTATTTTAAAATTGTTTGGCTTCACTAATACTGATTAAAAAATAGACTCGAATAATAAAAAAAAAAGGACCATTAAAAAATGGAACGTTTATTTTATCATCCACAAATTTAATTATATAAAAAAACAAATTAAAATTATTTTATTGGAGAATCAGTATTATATTTTAATGAATTGCAAGTATTTAGCGTCAATGTTGTCGTAATTGATGTTTTCAATAATCCAAGTCTCTAAGAACAAAAAATTTTTTTTGCAGATATAAATATTGTTTTTAATGGAATAATACAAGCAAAATTGAGATAAATTATATCAACTATTGGATTTTAAAGATGACTAAAGATATATATACAAGAAACCTTCTTATAATGATGTTAAATGATAAAGTATTACAGTAGAAATTACAAATAATAGTTTTTGTTTTAAAGACTTACAATAGCTCTGCTTCTTTTATTTTTTTAATAATGATGTGCCAGTCATTTCTTTTGGTATTTCTAATCCCATGACATCTAAAATTGTAGGAGCCACATCACACAGTGCACCTTTTGCAGATTCAGAAAACGAATAATTCTTTGATGTCATAACAAAGGGAACTTTTAAATATAAATATAATTAATAAAAAATATATATTTATATTTAAAAATTATTATTTGTTGTTATTACTATTATTACCTGGATTACAAGTATGAGCAGTATGAGGATTACCATCTTCACCTTTCATTTGCTCAGCGTTACCATGATCAGATGTAACGAAAAGTATATAGTTATTTTTTTTGCAAGCTTCGTATATCAAACCAATAACTTTATCGGTTGTTTCAACAGCTTTCACTGCTGCTTCATAAATTCCTGTATGACCTACCATATCAGGATTTGCAAGATTACACATGATGAAAGGAAACTTTCCACAAGTTATTTCTTCTACAACCTTTTCTGCAATTTCTAATGCTGACATTTCTGGTTTGAGATCATAAGTTGCTACTTTTGGTGATTGAATTAGATGGCGACATTCAAGTTCAAATTGTTTCTCCACTCCTCCATTAAAAAAAAATGTTACATGTGCATATTTTTCGGTTTCTAAAAAAATAAACGTTTGATTATTGATTCTTGATATCAAAAAAAAAGACATTATAAATATTGAAAATTATAGATATTATTATTTACCTGCAACATGACATTGAGGAATCTTATTCTTTGAAAGCCATTCAGCTAAAATATTATCCATAATTTGTGAAGAAAATGCCACTGGAAATGAAAATTCCGTTTTATATCTTGTCATAGTTGTGATATGCTAAATAAAGTAAAATTTTGTTCATTTTTAATTAATAAAAATATGTTAATGTTTTAATTCTTTATTTTTTTTATAATAACATACAAGATTTTTTGGAATCTCAATCTCAAATGGTGGTGGTGAAATACCAAGAGTCTGGACAATTTGACGCATTCGATCAGATCGAAAATTAAAAAAAAACAATGTATCATTATCTAAACAATAATAATATTTAATTAAAAACAATTTTTTTTTTTTGATATAAAAAAATTTTTGTTTATTAATTTGTAATAAAAAGATACCTTTGATAAGTCCTTCTTCATTAACAATTATTGGTTTTAAAAACTCATCAGTTTCATCTTTGTTATATCGTTCATGAATAGTCTAATTTATAAATATCAATATATATAAATATCTCATCAACTAATTAATAATAATTATAATATATATATGTATAATTATCTAACTTGTAAAGGATTGTCAGTTTTTTCTCCAATTCCTCGAGTCAAACCATCAACTGCAATCTTAATTCTTTCCCATCTTTTATCTCTATCCATAGCATAATATCTTCCAGTCATGGTAGCAATTTTACCATAATTAATTTCACCTGAAACTTTTTGGAGCTGTTCAAGATATTTATCAGATGAACGAGGATCGGTATCACGCCCATCACCAAAAAAATGCACATAAGCATCACAAATACCAAAGCCTTTTGCAGATTCCAAAAGGTGAATTAAATGATTGATATGACTGTGGACACCTCCATCAGATACCTTAAATAGTAATGATGAAGGTAAGAATTATTAATTTGTTTATTTATTAATATTTATAAAATATATACTTACTAAACCAAGAAAATGAATTCTGTTTGACGTTTCCTTGGCATGTTCAAAAGATTTTCTAATATTTTCAATTTTAAGAAATTCTTTTTTTTTAGCAACCAAATCAATTCTTAATGCATCCTAATTTTTATAGTTGTAGTATATGTGATTGTCTTATCTTTTTATTTATCACCCGAAAGATTACATATATACCTCTCTTATTCACCTGATGAACTACACGACCTGCACCAATATTCAAATGACCAACTTCAGAATTACCCATAAGTCCGTCAGGTAACCCAACAGCCAAACCATGAGCTTCTAATGTTGCATAAGGATATTCTGCCTTAAATTTATCCATTATAGGCGTATTTGCATTAAGGGTTGCATCACCAGTAGGATCCTCTGAGGAAATACCCCAACCATCAATACAAATAAGACAAGCATTTTCTTTCATTTTTTTAAAAATTTTTATTACTGTTGTGAGGTCATTTTTTCGAGTTTAAAATATATATTAATATGTTGTAGATTATTTCTATTTTCTATTTTATAACAAAACAATCTAACTAACGCGTATATATAAATAATATAAAATAAAAAAATATACAGCAAGAGTATCGATTAGTATTAGTTATTAATTTATTACTGTGGTTCCCATAAATATCATAACCACCTCTTCATATTTTGCTGCAAGATCAAGCAGGATGTGGAAAATTGTTGGTTTTTTTGGAAATCCTTAGATGTAGGATGATGTATTGGGTATTCGATATAATTAATGTCAATAATGTATGTAAATGAGCAATAATGAAAACTTTTCAGATTATCATTACAACTATTATTACTGTTGTTATTATAATAAATATCCCAAATAAAACGAATTAAGACCGAGTTATATTATTATTACGAACAAAACAAGATGGAGTTGTATTATGAATAATTAGAATAATTTAAATAAGAATTTGTATTACGAATAGAAATTCTAACTCTTGCTACGAGTATTGTATTTTTATTTTATTTTGAGCAAATGTATGATTTTTGTTATTCTAAGGGACCCATATCAGCTAAGTGTTTATGCCACTAAATTCTGCACTAAAATTCCAGATGTAAAAAATGGGTGTTAAGAGAAATTTCTTTTTAGCCGGCTCACATATTTGCAAGAAATCGAAAATCTATGGAAGGGCTCCAAACAATTGTTTGACAAAAAGACTGGGTTGAGTTCGATGAAATGGTTATTGAAATTCGTGAATTACTAGCAGAAGTAAAAGGTATTGTTGCTTCCACAATAAAAATTTTTTACAAAGAACAAAAAAAAAATCTTAGAAGAAAAATAATAAAAGTAATTCAACAGTGGGTTGAAAAGGAAAAGAAGAGATAGAGTGTGAAAAGATGAAAAAAATAATAAAAACAACGATGATATGAATATTAGCGATAACAATAATGTTAATGATAGCATTAGTAACAGTGAAAGTGAAATTTTTGTCCAAGTGCCAAAAGAATAGGTAATACTTACAAATGGCTTTGGGTCTAAATATTTTCCTCCTAAGACTATCAATATACTTAATGGCCGTGATTTCTTTTATTTTATAAACCAATCAAATTATATTTTATGTTGATAAAAATTTGGCAAATGAGATAGTTGTTCCATCATGATTATTAATGATATCATGAAATTTAGCCAAAAAAAGTAAGAAATAACGAGGAATTCACGTCAAAACTTGCGATTTCCTCAATAAGTTTTTTATTTCAAACAACCATTTTTCTTTAAAGCACACATTTTTTTTCTTAAAAACATCATTTTGGACGCGTAATACTTAAAATTATAAGTAGTAACGAAAGTTTCTTTGCAAACAAAATATACAAACAAATACATCTCATTCTAACAAAGTGTTTGGATTTTGAGCCACGCGTAATACTTACAAATAAACAACAATCTTCTAATAAAAAATTTGGATTTAAAGAAAAATATTCCTACACCTACACATTACACCTGTATAATCTTACATTTTAACAGAAAAATTCGAAGGGACTTGAAAAAAAAAGTTTTCAAATATATAGACATACATACATTCTTACATACACATGCACATACACATATAAATATATACCAACCAAAATTTTACGGATTCTAACATGAATTTTTTTTATCCTGTTTCAATTTGGATGATAGAACTTAGGAGCTATTGGAGGACAGACAACTTCCAGTATTTCAGTGCTTCCGGCGGTCAGGACAGTGTTCCAGTGTACGAGAGTTCCAGAGTACGATAGTTCCAGAGTCCCAGGGTACCAGAGTCCCAGGGTACCAGTGTTCCAGGGTACCAGAGTTCCAGGGTACCAGTGTCCAGAGCACCTGAGTTCCTGAGTATGAGCGTTTCAATGTTCCAATGTACCAATGGTACCAGCGTTCTTGTATTCCAGTGTACCTGAGTTCCCGAGTCCCAGAGTCGAGAGTACGAGCGTTCCAGAGTACGAGAGTTCCAGAGTACGAGCGTTCCAGAGTACGAGCGTTCCAGAGTTCCAGAGTACCAGCGTTCCAGAGTACGAGCGTTCCTGTTCCTGTGCCGGTTTTCTTGGTTACTGGATTTCTGGATTAGCGGATTTACCAGATTGGCTAATACTAAGTTTCGGAAAGGTGTTGGTTTTCTTGGTTAATGGATTTCTAGGTTAGCGGATTAATGGATTGGATAATACTAAATTTCAGATTTTGCTGCTTCCGGGTAATTATTAATTCAATTGTTTATTTTGAATATGTGTATGTGTATATATGTATATGAATGGTTATGAATGTGTATATGTGTGTATAATTGAAAACTTTGGATGTTGATTATGTTGATTTTTTTTAATTTTTTTATTTAATAATTATTTTAATCTTTATTTATAGTTAAATTTAATTTTTGTAAAGTGTGCAGATTGTAGATCGTTGATATAAATAAATTCAAAATCTAAATAAAAATTAATTGAAGGAAAAAAAAAATGTCTTCTTTGGTTTTACGCTCATTAAATAAAAGATTAATAAATAATTCTTTTGGTAAAAAAACCAATTTTTATTTACTTTACATTAAAAATACATACATACATACATACATATATATATATATATATATATATATACATACACGATTATATTATTAATAAATATAATAATATGATATAGGTAGATCAGGAGGTTCAATTCATCATTACCATAATATATTAACAGAAAGTCATGGAACAGTTGGATTGATTACATTGAATCGGCCAAGGCAATTGAATGCTTTATCAAGTGATTTATTTAATGATGTTAATGACGCATTGGAAAAGTATGATAGTGACCCGGAAATTAGAGCAATTGTAATTACTGGAAGTGAAAAGGCTTTTGCTGGTAAATCACTCGTTATTCATTATTATGAAGAAGACTATGATACCAACAAAAATAATATATGTATATATTTTAACCATCGTTATATATAGCTGGAGCAGACATTCAAGAAATGGCAGATAAAACTTTTGCAGAAGTTTATAAGACAAATTTTCTTTGGCATTGGGGGAAAATTAATGAAATAAAAAAGCCAATTATTGCTGCTGTTAATGGTTATGCTGTAAATATATATCTGTTGAAGGAGAAGGAGAGGATAAAATATTTTATTTACTAAATTAATTTTATTTTTTATTGAATTTATATATGTAGTTGGGCGGTGGATGTGAATTAGCAATGAGTTGTGATATAATTTATGCAGGTGAAAAGGCTATATTTGGTCAACCTGAAATTAAATTAGGTGTAATACCAGGTAATTATCATTTTATTGTATTTATTTACATATACGCACAGCTTTTATACATTCACTTGATAAAAAAATAATTTTTTTTGTTTAGGTGCTGGTGGAACTCAAAGACTTACAAGAGCGATTGGTAAATCAAAAGCAATGGAAATAATTCTTACGGGTAAAAATTTTACAGCTCAAGAAGCAGAACAATGGGGACTTGTAAGTAAGATATTCCCGGTGGATAAATTACTTGATGAATCAATTAAACTTGGTCAAGAAATTGCTGGATTTTCACAGCCAGTCACCCAAGCTGCTAAAGAGTCCATTAATAAATGTTAGTGCTTATTTATTATATATGCTAATGTGTAAACTTCTAATAATATGTTTAAATATATATTAATATTGAAATTTATGGGGGGCTTTTTTCTTTAAAGCATTTGAATTATCGTTAAAAGAAGGAAATCATTTTGAAAGAAGATTGTTCCAAACTCTTTTTGCATTGGTATGAATGATTTTAATTTTTTATTTTCCTCGCGTGACTTTTAACGATGAGATTTTTAATAATTTATGATTTTAAATTTAATAGAAAGATAAGTTTGAAGGTATGGAGGCATTCCTCAAGAAACGTCTACCACAATGGAAACACGAATAATAGCAATAACAATAAACATTATTAGTATCATTATTATTGTTTAGTTTTAATAAGTTTGATAAATAAAGTTATTTTTTTTTTGTAAATCTGGGAGCAATACTAGACAAAAAATGTCTTCAATCTTTTTTGTTGATAAATACAACGATAAAGAAATTAGGTTATTTTCTCAAAAATCTTTTTCTTTTGCTATTTTTTCGTTTAGAGTAGCAATGATATCGGAAAATTTATCTGGAATTAATCAACAAGATAAGAACTGTTTCCCGAAGTAGTCTTTTGAATGTTGGCATTTTCTTCCTCTCAGATTTACACAATCAGCCACACAAAATATTCGTTAATACAGTAGAAGGATGATAACAAATTTTGAGAATCTAAAGCTCTATTGATATTGTGAGTCATATATGTATATGTGTGCGTGTGTGGATGGGTAAAAAAAATGAAATTTGTACAAATAGTGAATGAGTAATATGTTCTCATTTCAATAAATGAGGTATATATACCAAAAAATTCACTCCTTGTGATGATTGTTTGGAGCATAAACATTAAGTGTAGTTGTGAAGGTCAGACATTATGAGAAAGTTAGCAAAGCTTCCATTTTTTCTTTTTTGAAGAATGTTAAGGGGTTCGTTGTCACAAAAAAGATAATTGCATGCCTTTAAGCTTGTAAATTTTAATAATAAATTATTTTGATATCAGGAGGTATATGTTTTGCTATCAAATGGATCAGTTTGGTAAATTTAAATAAAATAATGTGTTTTCTTCAAAATTCTTTTTTGTATTTCTATTTGGTGATGATGTATTCTTTTCAGGTACTTGTTTAGGGGAGTGCTTACAATTAATAATGATATTAATTACGAATATTCTGGTCCATATGAAGCTTGTAGTAAAGATTCAATTAAAGGATTGGTATGCATTTTTGAAAAAATTAATAATAGCATCACTGAGACAATTTTATCAACAAAATTAGGATTAGAACAAAGTGATAACAATAATGATGATGATACATTTAATGATAGTGAAGATTTAGATGAGTTTCAAAAAATTAGTGACAATAATAACAATAATAATCAAGGTGTAAACTTAGACATTGGTTCTGGGCAAATTAATAATGATGACAATGGGAAAAAATATCAATTTAATAATGTTTTAAATCAACAGCCAGATTATTCATCATGGATTGACCGTATCTTATACCTTTGTGACATTAATTGAGAATGATTATTATATATATATGACATCAATAAAGATGGCGAGCACTATATTGATGAGAGAATGACAATAATAATTTGACAATAAACAGGATGATAGTCAATTATTGTATTTGATTAGTTTCAAACTTATATTGATATGTGACAAACCTTTAAAATAGTAAAGCTCCTAATGAGCTGGCTTGCGAGCTGGCTTATGCGGAAATAGTCTAATAAATTAAATCGTACTACTCGAAAATGTATTTAAAGGGTTGGTTTTCGACTTGGTTGAAGGATAACTCTCTTCCTAACTCTTCTCTTGACCATATTTCTTGATATAATCAATATAATGAATGTCGACGAAATGATTGTAAACACAACCAATTGTTCCATTGTTGCATCATCTATTGCTGATTTAACGTTACCCGGATCATCATCAACTGTATTTTCGTTATTTTCGATATTTTCATTTTCGTTTAATCTTTTCATCATACTTTTCTTTTAGTGCGTTGACATTTTTTTTGATTTCGACTTGAAGATATCAAACATTTAGATTGGCACCTTTGTAGACAATGATTGTGATAACCATGTCCACACACAAGTACACTACAATTATTCAAATTAGTATAGTTGGTGCAATCACAATATATGAAATTGAAAAAAATGTTTATAGATGGTTTCGTATACTTGGAAGGTAATGTTCGGTTATTTTGTAAACTAAAGAAGTCAATTTGTATGAGTTAATATCATTAGATGAAGTTTTAGTAATCAAAGGATGCTGATTTCGTGTTTGATATATCTTCGTAAACACATCTAAAAGCAATACAGCACACTTTCAGGAAAGCATATGCAATTGCTTCAGTGTATATGGATATTTCATAGAATCTATGAAATGTTGTTGAAAAGTATTATCCTTTTGATGCTGAAAAATAAAACTTGCCTCCTTTTTCAGTTGTTGTGCAGTGAAAAACTTAGCTGTACGTCATCAAATAATGCTGTGAATGATTTCTACAGAATTATCACTTAAAGAGGCAAGATAATTAGTAACCATATCAATCATTGGATGATTTTTCTCCATCCAATAAAAGACTAAAATATTAAAAAAAATTATCTGAAAATTATCATTTACTTCATGTAAAGCAGTATCTAGATGTTTTTTTATTTGTCTCTTCATTTTTTTTATATTCTTTTTCACATTGACCTTGTAAATTTATTTCTGAGAAAAATGAAACATGGTCACTTTGAACAGGATTGGTATCTTCATTATTTTCATGACTTTTACCATGACCTCTACCAACTGCTATAACTTCATGACTTTTGCAACTTCCATGAATTCCATGATTCCCACGACTTCTGTGATTTCCATGACTCCCTTGATTTTGTTTCATTATACAGTAAATAATATATTAAAGGAGAATTTTAGTTTAAAAAAGGTTTTAGAAAAATTTAAAGTATATTAAACTTTAAACTTTCTACTATAATTTGCATTGTAAAACTAATTTCATTTAACAGCATGATGTTAGTTGATTTTTAAAGTAATACAATAGAATATAGCTGACAAACACAAATCAACGCGATGTAAATTTAATTTTTAAGATCCTGATGAATTTTTGTGTTTGTTTTGTTTATATATATACATATATGTTTATTTATATATATATATTTATTTATTTATAAAAATTAGAATTATACATGTTTTTTTTCCCTGTATATTAAAAAAAGTGGTGGTGATTATTGATCTATTACTTGGTACTCTAGTTAAAAATAAAGAAAATTTGAAGTGTATAAATATGATTGACTTTGGACTATCGAAAACATTAATTAAAAAAAATTTTTTTACACATTTAAAACAAATATCATTAAAAAATAAAACAAACATGACCTAGCTATTTAATTATTTCCTTGTGTGTGAATGCCTCCATCCCATCAAATATTCATGATGATCATGATTATTATGCAATACATTTGATGTTATAATTGGCATGACAAACAATTGCATCACCCAGGTAGTAATGATATCAAGACCATGCAGAAATGAAACTTTTAACAATGTGTGTCTACCCAGATCTCTGGGGTTCACAAGAATAAATGAATAGGAAGGATCTAAAAAAATTATTTTTCCTGATTATAAATCTGATATTGATCACAGGCATCAGATTTAATTAAATTTTCCTGTCACCAACATTGAATTATCACGCTTCAGTAACTGTGGAATTTTTTTTTCCACAGACTATAAACTCCAACATTATGTGGGAAGGGGCTCCATGTTGGGAAGGCTTTAGACAAAACTTTCCCTCATCTTCCTCTCAGACCAGGCTTGCTGTTGCCATATGGGTGTTAAGGATCAGTATTTGTGTGTTGTACCTCTCTATAATAAAGTTGGTATCTACAACTGTTCAAAATTCTGCAACTTGGGAGATTGCAACCTGGTTTATTGTTTTGGATTATCCCTGAATTCTGAGTTTTGAGTCCTGAGTTGTTGTCTTGTTGGTGGCACACCAACTTTTTAGCTAGTGTGCCAGCAGCCTTCTCTAGTCTGGTGCTGTGAGGGAAGATTAGTGAAAGTGTCTTTGACAATTGATGCATTCTTTTGTGAATTCTGGGCAGGTCACCCCCCAGGTATAACGTGTAAGTAAGTATGCACTTTTGAGACCGGAGTGCCACCTCCTGTAATCACCGTACATCACGCTAAAAATCCACTACATCATCATATCATCGGTCAAACCAAGTCCGATTAGCCTTTTGTACCACGAGGAAGACATCAGAATGACTGTAAAGTGTCCAATGTAGCGTGCGTGCTTCAACGCCTGCCGATTTCCGATAATCAAACATCGCATACATGAACCGTTTCTTCGGTGACAGTCGTGCTGCCTCGACATCTTCTTGTAATTATATATTTATATTAATATTAATATCACTGATTACACAAGCAAAAATATCAATCATTTATTTGTTTTCATCTTGATAAGGATATTATAATTACCAGCAAGTTCTGCTCCACATTTCGATTCCAATTTAAATATTTATAAACTAAAAAAGACATTATAATAAAAAAAAGTACCTCCGTTATTAACACTTTAGGAGACTCACATTTTGTCAACTTTGAAAACAAGATTGTTTTTCCGAAAAAAAAAATAATGTCTGAAAAACAAATCTTTGTACAACACAAGTGCCAATAATAATAATACACAGTAAATCTCGATTTAGCGGACCTCGATTTAGCGGATACTAATACTAATTAAATATCTCGGTTTTACGGATAAAGTTCAAAGGACGGTTCCATAATAAAAACCTTCTCAATATAGCGGATATTTCGGTTTAACGGATTTTTCCCTAATTGCACAAACTATCTGCTAAATCGAGATTCACTGTGTAGTTTAGTTGTTAATCGCGTTTGTTGATTAAATAACTCTTTTACAAAAAATGTCAGAATCAAATAAAAAAAGAAAACAAAAATCAAGAGTAAGAAGTTATTTCAGAGTAAGTATCATAAGAATGGTGGTGGTGGTGGTTATCTATCACTACTTGTCGTCACTCTAGTTGTATTATTAAGAAATGCCACATTTCTATTTTCATGTGATCTACAGGATTTTACTTTCAAAAAGATGTCATTCTATATTAAAAAAAGAGGACAAATTTTTTTTTTATATATATATAAATATCCTACACCGCGTCTTTTGTTTCAAGAAAAAAGATGGAAGGATGGAAATATATATCGGCAAGTCAATGACGTTTTGGAGGATGTAGGACTTGATGAAAATTTTTTGGATGGAAAAATGTATTTGTATGAAGAGGTCGAAATAGAAAAAGGTGAGTCCCTTCAATGGGTATTTAAGTAAATTGAGAAAGGAAAATGTTCATTTAGCAACATATGTCTTTTGAATGATAACTAGAAACTTTGTTATATCCATGCTTTCAATGAGAAAAAAATCATCGTGGATATATTTAAGGGAACACTTGGTATACTTGTTTGTGACATTGACTAACTTGTGTTTTGATCCATTGCATTATTCTTTTTTACAGATATGTCTCCTATCTTTTATTCTTCTATTAAACAAGGTAAATTAGACTTATTGTAATAATATGGATCTTTAGGAGGTGAAGGGGATTAATATATTATTTATGCATTCTTCCTTTTCTCTACTATATTGTTCTTCCGGTGTCTAATCACTAGCTCAAGATATGGCACTTGGTGAGTTTTATTTTACACATAAAGGTGTGACAGAATTTTTTTAATCGTGACTTGTGATAAAAAAAAGATACTGGTTATTTTGGAATATTTCTTTCTGTTTGTTCACTAACAACCTTCTGATGTTCCTTGATATTATAGAAGATGTTTCTAGAAAAAGTTATCTTTCGTCTCTTGAATATGAACTAGAAAGATTAAAGACTCTAGATAAAGGAAAAGCACTTGAAGGTGTAAAATATGCCAATGTGCCAGAATTTAGCATAAACAGTAGTAAAGTCCAACATACCAATCCTTTTTTAGAGTTATTGATACCATGCACTCCTTATCAACTTTATACAAGTGTCACGCCAGAACAACAATCAGTTCTGAAATTTATTTTGACGATTTTACTCAATTTATTTTATACATTTATTATAATTTTTGCTATATTTTTTATTATTGATGTTTTATGTTATATATATATATTATTTATATTAACATTAGTTGTTAGATATGTTTGGCTGTTTAAATATAAAACTACAACTCAAAATCAAATCTAACCATCCATATTACTTTTCCTTCCTTTGCTTTTGGTAGGTCAATCATATCAACAAAAGACACTAATGTTGATTTGTTAAAATCGTCTTTAGTCTTAATTGATTAATAAGAGTTGTCCTTGGTTGATAAAATCATATTTAGTCTACAAAGTGTATTTAGTTAACAAAATCGTTTTATAATCAATCAAAATGTATATAACAATTTGAATTCATGTACTTTAAAAATAACTTTTTCAAAAACTTTTTCTTGAATAAAAGAAAACAATAAGCTTTGGCTTGAAGACAAGTTTTGAATTGATAATCCTATTCTCTGGTAAATGCTTATTTGGTCTATTTATTCTATTATTACCCATAATTAGTAGAGTTGACATCGGACATTGTCTGTGACAACATGTTGGACATATCCATATCTGTGTCCAACTTACAACGGTTGGATATTGGACAATGTCCACTATAAAATGATTACAATTGATTAATATGATGCAAAAAATCTCAACCATTATTTTGTCATTTTTTATTATTATTAGTTTTCTTTACAAGTTTTTGAATTTGCTACTTAGCAACCTTGGGATTTCAGAAAAACGTGGCGCAGTATGCACTTCTATCATGGATCACGAATTAATAGCTTTTATATTTCCCTTCAAAAAAACCAAAATTATTTTTAAAATATTTACAAACCTTGCTATTTTTTCATATAGAAGACTTTTCCAGCATCGTTTATTATATGATAATTTTGATATTTTGCAATAAATAATTAAGGTAAGCTTGTTACTTTATTATTGATATTGTGCAAGGAATTCTAAGGAATATTTTGATCATTTCTATACCAAGTTTCTCTTTCATGCTTCTTTGATACTATTTTTTTTTTTTTTTTGAGCCTGGATCTATGCCAATAACCAGGTCCTTTTTGACAATTGTTATTAAAAAAAGATATTGATACTCAATATATATTGGTATAGGAATACATTAATATGTGGAAGTTAGCTCTAAAGATTTAAATTTTGAATTGGAAATTTTTTTTGTTTCTTTGCACGTGGCCATCAAAGTCATATGATAGCAGAAATTATTGTCACGTAGAATCAAAGGTCATAATCAATTTAAAAAGTAAATGGAAGCATCAGGAACAAGTAAAAAGGCAAATGATTGATGATTTAATTTATTATTATTATCTATTAATTTTTCCGAAGCTTTAAAATTTATCGGAGTGTAATTTACATTAAACTATTGCAACATTATTATTATCACCATCACTATTATTATTTTTGCTAATATTATTACCATTACTGCTACTAGCTTCATTTCTATTATTTAATAATCCCATTTCAATTACTCTATTATCATTCTTATTATTATCATTGCTATCATTAATAGTGTTACTATTAAGGACATTATTATTATTATTATTATTATTATCGTCTTCATCTTCATTTCCAACTTCTCTTGCTACACTTCCTCTTCTACTACCTCCTCTTTCCTCATCCACGTCTCTATCATCCCAATCTTCTATAAATTTATAGCGTGCAGGTATATGATCCAAATAATTCCCATTTCCAATAAACCAATCTGAATTACCAAAATATAATCTATAAGATATTAAGCCTGCAAAAATTCCTAAAATTGCACCTGTTATAATTTGAAATGGAAAATGTCTAAAGTCGTTAATCCTTGTGACTGAAATCCATGACGCAAATAATAGTGGGAGACATAAAATCAAAATCTTAATTATATAATAACAAAATCCTATTATTATTTAATTTATTAAAAAAATTAAAATTCACAGAAAAGAAATAAAAGTGCATGATGACTTACTTTCCACAAATATGAACCATTTGTCCATGGCTAAATAAATAAAATGTTAATTAATTAGATAATCCAGTATTATCGCACGATAATTATATATATCATTTACCTTTGATTTACCATTTATATATAATATGAAGAAAACCCATCCACCAAACGCAGTTGCTGAATGCCCACTTGGAAATCTTTATAATAATAATTAACATAATCATAATCAATTAATTACTAAAACAAAAAAACAATCACTGACTGATTGATTGATTGATTGATTAATTGACTAACTGACTGACTGCTAATTAATTAATTGGTTAGCTAGCTTACCCTTGAAATTCAGTACTTTCTAATTTTCCTGTACAAACATCATTTGTAAAATATATTTGACCTGGCGAAGCATTTATTTTCGATGGATCCGGCTGACATTTTGTTAAAAATGTTGGTCTAAGGCATAAATGTCCTCCAACAGTTGCCCATCCAAATGATGAAAAAAATAACGAGAATGCTTCAAATTAAGGAAGAAAAATATAGACGGATAAATAATGATAATGAATTGTTATTATTTTATTATCGTTGTTATTATTGTTGCTTTGTTTCCTCCGATAAAAAAATATAATTAAATAGAGTTGATTACCGATACAAGTGAAAAGACCTGTTAACATATGATAAAAGTTCCAAATATCAAAAAAAAATATCAACTCAAGTAATATTAATATAATACCAGGTATAAACGTATTTACTACTGTTGCAATTGCTGTTGGAACTATCTCAGGAATAACTGGTCTCTTTAATGATTCATCATAAACTGAAAAATATGGCGTTGTTGGCAAATTTGAATATTCAAAAAACCTGAAATTATTAATTGATGATAAATTTATTGATTAAAAACTAAACAATCAATTAATTAATTAACTAATCAGTTGATTACCATCCGGTTAAAAGGTATACAATAATAAGTAGAATCCAATCAAACAATAATCCTCGCAAGACTTTATTTTTTCTAGATGGAAAATTCCACGGTGACCAATATTTATTGTAATTTGTAGATGATGATTTAACATTATAGTAACCTCTAGGAAGTTTTACTAATGGTAAAAATTTGAAAAATTTGAAATTTTTCGTCATTTGTTATGAAAAAAGATAAAAAATTTTTATTTATCTATTTTACTTATTTTTCCCAAACAATTTACATTTATTTATAATTATTTTTTCTTATATAATCATTGCCAAGACTATAAAAAACTATTCATCTTTATTTATTTATTTATTATTATGATGTCACGATTTGGTGTTCGTGTAACATTTTTTAAAAAGGAATAAAAGAATTGATCTGTAAAAAAGTGATAGAATACAGTTTTATCACGAAATGAAATTTATCATTTTGTCACCGCATAATATTCTAAGAAAGTATTATATTTTGGAGGGGAATCTTTGATCTATGGAAAATTAGAAGTAAACATTGGTAGAAAACATGTGGGTAAATTAGTCCATTTAACCAATTTATTACTGACTTTAGAAAATAATAAATACCATTAGAAAAGCCGAAACTAAATTTTATTATTATTACGGATGCCGCCTGTACCCACACCTGCAAGACATGTCGTGTCTTCGTACTTCCAAGGTTTCATGCAATTTCATAATGAAACAAAATTCCGATTAGCAAAATATGCCAACAGGTATGGTAATTTTCTAAACGTCCAAACCAACTTTATGATTAACTCAACAGCAGGGTCGTTTGCAAATGTCTGGACTCTTCCCTTCTCCACGCCAAACACTATATAACGGTGGATTAACCCAATAATATCAAGACATTTGGAACTCCTTCGTTTTGTATGATTTTTCAGTCTTGTATCTGTAACTATAGTGTATACATGACGAATTGTATCCCGATCTCTCTCAATAGGTTCCGAACAAAATACCCTCAAATCCCAATTACTATCTTCTGTAAACCCACAGCCGGAAAATCAACTATCCTTGCTAGAAGTTTGATTATAAGTCCCTTAGAGTGTTCACGAAAGTGCTCCACAAATAACTTTTCTCTCCTAAAAGATAGTTTTTTATATATATGTTGATGGAAACAATAGAAATGAACATGTGATGGTAGTGGTCTACCGATGAATTCAGACAACTCATTCAGGGTTGATAAAAACCTGGATCGTATTTATAACTGCAAGATGACATTGTCTGTAAGGTCAAACAGTTCTATGATCAGTCCATAACATGCATTAATATAAAGCAATAACAAGTGTTAAAAGAAATAAAAAAGATATGCCAAGTGAATGAAACAATAAGCAAGCAAAACCAAAGAGTATAATAAGAAGAAAGTTACCCTCTGTGTCAGAAAGTGAATGGACAAGATTGTGTATTTATTAAAAAATTGAACACTCCAAACATTCATTCAATTCCTTGTTAATGTTGAACAATTAAATGAATGATAGAAGGTGGTTTAAATTTAAATTATTGAAGGAAAGAGAAATACCAAGTCAAAATGTTCCTCGAATGGGTAAATAAATAAGCGTAATTGAACAAGAGAAAAATATTTTTTTATGCAATTTGTTGATTTACCTTTTTCTTTATTCGTTCTCCGTAACGCTTCCCTACACTCCAAAATCTCCTATCTCTCCGAACTTCTTCAACTTCACCCTCGCCTCTTCGTACTCTTTCTTCGCCTTCTCCAGTTGTTCAATCGTTATCATTTTTAATTTTTAAAAAAAAACTTTTTTTATTGACACCAATTAAAAAGTGTTTTCAACGTAATAATAAGCAATTTTATTTTTGTATGTGAAATAATAACCTTGTAGCTGTTAGAAAGAGCAGAGAAAACAAACGGTAAATCAAATAATTTCTAATGATTTAGATTGCACAATGAGTACTATGAATACTTATTATGTATGTTTGTTTGTTTATTTACCAAGTGTGAATGTAGCAAGAAAATTGTTTGGAGTGGCAAAAACAATAATAATAAGAAAGAAAATTATCAAAAATAAATAATAAGAAATGATTATTTTCTACTGATAACATTTATTTATAAAATAGTTTTAAATATTTAAAAACCCTAAATCTTGATATTTTTGAAGTATTTTTCTTTCATCACTTTCTAGCAAAAATTCACCAAAGTTTAGTGCTAAAGGTTTGGGTCCTCTCCAATTCTTCATTAGAATATCCAAAGGATCATTACTAATATTATAAACCTTACAAGTAAACGTTATTGACTTTAAGTTTTTTGGTAATGTTTCATCTAATATTGCTAATATTTCGTCCCAATCTATTTTACCAAACCGATCATTAAATTTAATACTTTTTAATTTAATACATTTATTGAGCACTTCTATTAATTCCAGGTATTCATCATTATATGTTATGGACAAATTTTCTAAATTTTCGCAAGATTGTGCAATTGATTGAAATGCCTTTCTCCAAAATTCACATTCATGAAATATTACATTAGTAGAAACATACAGATTTTTAAAATTTTTTCCATTGATATTAATAAAATCAGGAAAGTTTGATAGATATGGACAATCAACATATACCTTCACCGATTCAATATTTGGCAGTGAGATATTTTTCCAAGTTTTTATTTTGCCATCAAGATAAGTTGGAGATGCTAACTCCAAAGTCTTTAAATTTTTAAAAGTTGGTAATAATAAATCATCTAAATTATCTCCAGTTCCATAAGATCCATAAAGAATTATTGATTGTGAATGTGTTAATATTGCTTTTTTTAATTCATCTGGTAAGATTTTTCCTGATGCTGATTGAATATATAAATATTTAATTTGCCTTTGTGCTTTAATTAGCCGTGCCAACCGTGCCGAATTATATGTATATTTGCAACATATTTGTAATGATTGAATATTTTTACAAATATTTGCTAATTTACCAAAAAATTTACCACTATAACTATCACAATTTATTTCATAAAGATTCCGAAAACAATCATCAAATCTATGATGATTTAAAAAATTATAATCCACATTATCATAACTAGTGCTAAACTTTCTAATGCCTTCTGAATGATCTAAAATAAATTTTTCTAATTTAATTGCTAAACTAAAATTTAATGCTCCAGTTTTTACCAGGTAATAAAAATCACTGTAATTGGAAAGTATAGTACAAAATTTGGCATAATTGTATAATGGTGGTTTCTCCAATAGTTTAAAAGTTAATTCAAGTCTAGTCAAGGGATCCTTATCTTCTTCCAGTAAACAATTAATTAATATTTTAATGCTGTTAAAAGAATAAAATGGGTTTCTCCATAAAGTTGAAATGTTGACCTTGTGCCATCGTTTGTTGACAAGAGTACAACAATACAGTGTTTTATAATCATCTACAATGTATTTGAATATTTCAGTTAAAAGTTCAGGTGGAAAACCTATTATTTCAAACATTGTTTTAAGAATAATTTGTTGTTGCACAATGTAAAAGTAAATTTTTATTTCCCAACCAATTAAAAGAATTTAAAGAACTCATTCGAATACATAAAGGCTGAAAATTTTTTCTTGTAAAATCATTCCGATTGAAAATAAAAATAAACTCTTAAAAAAATTCCCCAAAAATATTAAAATTAAATTCAATATCCTATCTAGTTTCTTCCCTATCAGTCTTATTCATTAAAGCCAATCATGCCTAAAGCAAAAAACCTTGGTCCCTGTGTTATACCTGAATGCAATTATGAAAATACTTGTAGATTTAGAAAAATGACCAAACTTGCAATTGAAAAAGTAAAAAATAAACATCCAGAAGGTAGTTACAATTTCATAGAAGAAGGAAATGAACTTTGTCATGAGCATTATATGAAAATTGTTGAATCAGATATACATGAAAAATACAAAAATAAATCATTAAATAAAAGTCAATGAATCTGAATCAAGAGAAGGTGAATTAGATTGCTCCAGGATTAAAATCAACTTAGTTGATGGTAATATCTAAAGATGATTTTAGAAACATAATTAATTATATTAATAATCTGATTAATGAAAATTCATATTATATAATGATGATTTTGATGTAAATAATGAATTAGTAATGGTAATTTACCTACTCTTTATTTTTATTGTAAAAATTAATTAATTACTAAAAAATAATCCAATTCTATTAAATATATTTAATTTAATAAAAAAATGGTTTATTTGCAACTAAAATCAAACAAAATACCAAGTAAAGCTTTTTACCAACAACAAAGAGCATTACAAGATAAAATTGAATTAGATCCAATTAAGTTTTCTGAAAATGATTAACAATTTGATTCAAGGCTTCAAGGATTTTTTGATGAAATGGCGGAGGCTCTAATTTCAGAGATAAGAACAAGGAAAGTATATTGTAATATTTGGTTATCTGTTAGTTGGACTGTGAAATAAATTTATCAATTCCATACCTTGCTGGTCAGAAACAAGTAGCAATGCTATAAAGAATTGGAATAACAATTTCATACAGAACTAACTATTAAAAATTACAAAAAGTTGCTTGCAAATACTTACCCCAAAATAAACAAGTATTTTATTATAAATGTAAGTTAATTTCATTTTATTATGGGTGGATTCTTTAAAATAAATTATTAATAATACATACATTTTCTTTAGATGAATTTTTTATTCTGTTTTAGCATTGACAATTATTGTTCTATTCATGGATAAAGGATGCCTAATACTACAACACTTTCAACAGCAAATCATATGTTTCAAAAATTGTTTCTGTACCTGCAGTTCATAATAATATATTTATTCATAATCCTCTAAATGTTGAAACTTCAAGAATAAACCTTCATCTGTTAAATGAATTCAAGGGGGTGTTTGACATTAGTTACAATATGTATAAAACAAAATGGATTACAGAAAATCCACACAAAGTTTTAATGAGTTTAATGGAATTGATCTTCTTACTGTTCATTTTTATGATGCTTCAATTTTAGAAAAACACAATGAAGGATCTATGAAAGGTGTTTGTATTGTTGAGATACAAGAAAGAAAACTGCATTCTCTGGATGATTATGTTCAAGTTCTTTTTATCAATTAGTAAAATAGAAAATATTTGAAAAATAATATAATACCAGTTTCTGCTGATTGGCCAGGTCAATTATTTATCAGAAAAGAAATTACAACAGGAAATGCAAAGCAGCCTTGATAATTATAATATTATCAAAAATTTTGTTTGGTTAATAGGACCATTACACTTGTCCTTGAATTCAAGAGAACATATTATAAAAGTATATTGGAAATTTTTAATAAATTATTTCATCATGTTTTTGGATTCAAAAAAATTCTAGCAAAACCAAAACCTTGGAAGATCAACTTTCTATTAGATCTTGTGAATAAAAGGCGGAAGAAAATAAAATTTCACATATTGTTGTAAATAATTTCCTAAAACTTGTAAAGATCTAGAATACAGATTAATGCTAGGTTTATTTATTAGATAACCCGATACCATCTACATTAGACACCTATGCTCTCTTATTTAGATCTAGCTCATTTGATGAATATTTAGAAACACTTTTCTGTATCTGGACTTTTGCACTAAGGTGGAATTGAAAAAATCATAATAAAGCCCCCTTGGCTTTATTATTATTGGAAAGACAAGAATCATCCTTTTAGTGAAGTAATAAAATTATATATTGCTAATTTTAATGATTATTATGTAGAAAATGTTCATAGCAGAATAAGAGCAAATACAATCTTATTACATTCAGCAGATGCAATTATTAAGAAAGCATGTACCTGCTTGATCTCCATGATCAATCAACAATAAATACTTTTAAAAAGGTTCATAATTACTCTTATTCTGAACCAATTTTAAAATATTTAACTATAAAATCAAGTTATTTTTATTAGAATATTTTTAATCAATATATGACAGGAAAATCAAGTGCAAAGGCCTAAAAAAAAGATACTTACATTAGATAAAAAATGTGGAATTAAAATGTCTTTCTACTGGTTACCACACACCTTTTCCACCAGATCCTAAATTATGCAATAAATGCAAAAGAACTTTTGAAAAAGATGGAGGAATGATATTTATATGCGGAGATGGATATAATATAAATTGCTATGATATATTAGACAAAAGATGTAAATACTGTGAGGAATATTACAAGAGAGGGATTGCAAAAATGTTGATTCATTTGTTGAAAAAGCCTAAATATTTTAACAAATGAAGATGTTGAAGAAAAAAGAGAAGAAGGAAGAGGTAGTAATATTGTAAATGCTGAAACAGGTTTAAATGTACTGACTGTATATCATAATAAACGAATTATTGATTACACTGAAAATTTCATAAAAGACACTGATTTTAATGAACATACAAAAAATTTAAAATGGCAATAAATTGGTAAAGATTCAGATAATTTATACATAGAGATAATTATCATGGCTGAATGTTCTAAAAATAAATTTCTTGCAAGTTGAATATTGTTTCTCCAAGCCCAAAGTACAATAACGTAACAAAATAATTAAAGAATTAATTAATGGATCTTTCAGATAACATTGTCATGTTTTTAAATTCATCCACTTTTACTGTCATTCTGGAAAACCGCAAATTATAGATGAATGTGCTATAGAAATCAAAAAATTAGCAAAAGTAAATGTCAAAAATGTACATTCCAAAATATTAATTTTTTTAAAATATATATAATAAATTGGATGAGGACATTTTGTGTGTTTTTATATTCCACATTTCTGGACATAAATGGATATCATAAATTCTATTGATGAATATTATTCACTCATGTTCTTTTATGTGGATTTTTACCAATGCTCACTTGTTATTAATTAATAATAAATAAATAACTTTATTATTTTTTTTTATTATAGTTGTTGTGATAATTATTATAAATTTCCCAAATTAATCAAAAAGACCTAGAAAATGATTTGAAAAAATAATATTAAAACGTTAAACTATTGGTAAATTAAAAAACATTTAAATAATATGTATTTATTTATATTTACCGAATCCCATATCATCATCGGATTCCTCTTTCTCTTCCTCCTTGGGTTTCTCTTCTTCTTTAGGTTTTTCGTCTGCAGCACCAGCAGCACCGCCACCACCAGTTGAAACTGCAGCAGGAGCACCACCTAATGATTAATTGATCAAATTAATTGTCACAATAATTTTCAAACAGAAAAACAAGGAAATCATATAAACTATTGTTTTAATGTATACCTGCACCAACGTTCATTAAAAGATCAGCAACGTTTTTTCCTTCAAGAGCTTTAGCAAATAAATTTGCCCAGACTGGTTCAACATCAATACCCGCAGCTTTGGTTAAAGTTGTTAATTTATCAGACTGAGAAAAAAATTTCAATTTTAACATGAATAAATAATAAATAAATAAATAATTAATTAATTTAATTTTCTCCACTCTTTTGAGATAGAGATTTTATAATTAAATTTACAGTAATTTCAACACCATCGTCTGCTAGAATAAGTGCAGCATAACTGATAGCAAGTTCTGAATTAGACATTTTTTTTGTTTTCTTTTAAAAATTGACTTTATCTTTAATAATCAGTAAAAAACTCGTGTGCGCAAATAACGATTTAACTCACAAATGGAGATACAATACGCTCAACACGAATTGATAAAATGGAAAAAAAAGTAAATAATTTTTTTCTAAAAGATCAAATTTTTTTTATAACTGAAAAAAAAAATTGAATCTGAATTGTGAAATTCAAATAGCCAATCAGACATTTCAAATTTTATTACAGGACCCTATTAAACTAGCTATCAATAATTCTAATAATTGAAAAGCTAATTCAACGTTGCTATTTAATAAAATTTCTTTATCATATCTATTAATAGACGATTTATTACTATTTGAAATGGATTCTCCATACAAAATCCTTATCTACCATTTTTAAAATCTTTTCTAGGGAAAGTTTTTTTCTTTGCTTTTGGCATTCTTATTTTTTTTTTTGTAGGTTGTTTACTGACAATATCATCATCATCGATGCATTTGAATATTTGAATTAAAGCTTCAAGTGGTAAATTTTTAAGTTTTTTTTCATTGATATTAATAAAATCAAAAAAATTTGATAGAAGTGGTTGATAACTAATATATAACTTCGCATTCATACCACAAAACAGGATAATGTTTAAGAAAAAACCTATACCCGAATCCAATACTGAATATGTTATCACCAAAAAAAAAACTTGATAAAATCGGCTTATAAAGAGATAAATTTTAATAGGAGCAGATAAAAACATCAGTTTATTATATGTATTCATTCGTTTTATCAAAGCGTCATCTTAATGTCTATATAATATTTTTATTTCTAAAACATTATTTGAAGTACTTCACTGGAATTTGAACTAACGATTTGAACTAATCAATTTTTTTTGTCCGTTAGTTATCTTTTGATACATATTAAATTTTTGGCAAACAATTACACTCGGTGGAAAAAGTCACCGGACACTTTATATATTGACATATTGCTCGGGAAAAACGATTATAAATTTCTATCCATGAATAGTTTAGGTACTCACTCATAAATAATGATATAGTGTAACGGTCGCGTATACCAATATAAAATAAAGTTATGATCAATAATTTTTTCCTTTAATTTTTTATTTAATTACGCAAAAATTGCGCGAAAATGAGTGGCCAGTTTTTAGTTACCAATAGAAAAGAACTCACTGAATTTGAACGTGGAAAAATCATTGCACTTTCAGAAAAAGAACAATCAGTGCGTAAAATATCAAATGACCTTGGATATCCTAAGTCTACTGTTCAAGATACAATTTCTCGTTATAAGACTAAAGGAGACACCCATAGCGCTCTCTGACAGTAAAACATGAGGAGGTGGAGTAATGGTATGGTGTTGCTTTTGTGGAACAGGGTTAGGTCCTTTGGTATTGATGGAGGGCAAATTAAATCGTTTCGGATATATACAGTTATTGGAAGAAAATATGTTGCCGTGGATTCATCAAAAATTCAATCATCGCCGTTATTTTTTTCAACAAGATAATTCGCCCATCCATACTGCCAAAGATACAAAAGCCTGGAACAAGTTAAAATGCTTCCGAACTGGCCTGCACAATCACCCGACTTAAGCCCAATTGAGAATCTATGGGATGAATTGCAAAGACAACTACGAAAACGAAATCCACAACCCGCAAATAAGCATGAATTGTATGCAGCATTGAAAGAAGAGTGGGAAAGAATTCCCAGAAAAACCTATAAGAAATTGATCGATAGTATGCCTAGACGTGTTCAAGAATGTATTGAGAAATGATAAGTTATTAAAAAATACTCTTCTTTTGTAGTAATTATAATTAGTTAAAATTAATGGGATTTTACATTTTCATTTAACAAACAATTATTTTTAAAAAAAAAAGTTTGAAATAATAAATAGTTGCTACCCGAACTTCTGACTAATATATTCAAATATATTGAAGATGATAGCCAAGCATTATATTTTTGTATTCTTTTCAACAAACATTGGCACAATATAAATATTCCAACTTTATGGAAGAGCCCATTTGATTGTGAAGGCAGCATCAAAGTATTAATTAATTGTATATTAGAAAATGACAAGGATTTCTTAACTAGAAATTGCATTGAATTTACTTTTAAACTATTGGAGAAATCACCATTATACGATTTTGTACCAGCCTTTTGGTTTTTATAGTCTTCAATGCCTGATAAAAATTAGATCATTAAATCTTGAATGAATTTTAAAAAATAAATTAGGAAACTTTATTTTAGATCATTCAGCTGGTATTAGAGAGCTTAGTACTGCTGATTATATAGATTGTAATTTATTAATTAACCATCATAGATTTGATAATTGTTTTCAGAATCTTTATGAAATAGATTGTGGTAGACCTTATAGTGGTGAATGTTTTGATAAATTAGCAAATATTTGTAAAAATATTCAATCATTAATAGTATACTATGCTAGTGATGACAAAACTTCATATTCAACAATGTACTGCCTTGATGCCTTCATGTAATTATATATTTATATTAATATTAATATTACTGATTATGAAAAGCAAAGGGGATATGCAGGTTGAGTATAGTACACTTTGCGCAATGAGTATAGTACAAACATAAGTATAATTAGATTGAGTACAGTAAGTACATTTATAGGTCCACATACCTGGCCCAAAAAAGGCATGTAAGTACAATTATCATTACCAAAAATGATTAAAAATGGTTTGTACTATACTCACTGCACAAATTGTACTGTACCCAATCTAACACAACCAAAAAGCAAAATACCAATCATTCATTGTTGATAAGGACCTTATTGCCCAGCAAGATCTGCTCTGCATTTTGATTCCAATTAAAATGTTTATATAAAATAAAAGACACCACATACATATCAATACAAATAAAAAAAACCTATAAATACATCTGCTTCAGAACCATACCATACCAAACAAATTGTTTTTCCAAAAAAAAAAAATCAATTCACATCTGTCCCCAAAAAAATCTTTGTACAACACCAAATGCCAATAATAATAATTGTGTTTTTTTTTCTTAAAAAACTACTAAAACAAAAAAAAAAAACAAGAGAAAAATTGTGACAAGTATTTTGGGTAAGTGTTTATCAAAAGAATGGTGGTTGTCACCACTCATCATCACTCTAGTTATTTTTTAATAATATTTTTATTTTATATACTTAATTTTATTTATAGCAATGACAAACTTAGAGAATCACCAAGAACAATTACTAAGATCTAGAGTGGGCAAATACGCAGTCAATTGATGGTCTATTGGTGGTCCATTGGGTCCATTAGTGTAACACTTTAACCATATTTAGTATTTATTAATGGCAATGGACCGGTCCAAAATCCATTTGTTCTCAATGGTCCAGTCAATTTGCCAACCCTGCTAAGATTCCACTAGTGAATCCTTTTATTGATGATGATTATGATGGTATTGCTGATGAGGAATTAAGAGAAATAGTTGAATATAGTATAGTTTTATTACTATTACTAACTTTAACAAATGCTATATTATTTCCTATTATCCTCTATATTGGAAATTTTATTTTAATATTAGATACAAGTGTACTAGCAACTCCAGCTCCTAACAGATATGATGAAAGTGTAAATGATTATTATGAAATAGAAGATATAAGTGATGACTATGACTATGACAATGACTATAATGATGATGATGATGAATTGCTATATTTTTATAACTGTTTAATAAAATATCAAGTATTTAATATGATACTCACTCATAATTAATTAGAAAATTAAATCTGAATATAACAAAACGAAATGGAAATTAAGGTCAGGACAATATCTAGGAGATATCATGTATAAATATGGATTAACTCTTAATACAGAAGATTGTGTGCACTTGTGGATTTTGGATCTTTCTGAAAAACCTTATGGATAAACTGGTGATGATGAAAAAGAAAGAATTGCTGAAGATTATCTACCATTTCTGGAATTATCTGTTCATTTTTTATTTTCACATTTAATTGTAAATATAAATACTTTGGTAATTTTGTACTTTTAATGTTTTTACTTATATTTTAACTTAAAAAATTTTCCCTATAATTTTTATGATTCAAATGAATTACAAAAAAAACTATATAGGACTATCTTAAAGTAAATGAAATGCATAATAAATAATTCCATTTTATTTTTGAATCAATAAAGCATTGTTTTAGACATATGCTCTTTTTTTGGGAGGACCCACAAAATTCCCTACTCAAAAATCAAAATGAAATGTAAATGTTTGGAGTGTATGCAGAGATTTAATTATCAGGAGCATTCCTATTTTTAATAATCTCAGGTATATATCATTGATATCCCCATAAATTTAGATTCTTTTATTATTACAATATTGATAATACTAATAAATAAATTATTATTGATCCAATCATAAAAATAAATAATAATTCTTCTAATTGAATTAACATTCATATAATATTCATGCATTTTATTATTTGATTGATTCATCACATATGCACTATTAATTAGTTGGCCATATAAATACTTGCTGATAATTTGAACCAAATCTTCAAAGAAAAAGTTTACTACTTTAAATAAGTTTTTTAATTGAGCATGCACAAGTGAGCTATGTAAATTATGGCATATAAAGTGTACAACATTCTGTTGTAAAAAATTGTTACATGGAAAATTAAGTTGCAACATTTTGCTGTACATCATGAGTTGAAAAAAAGAATTATATAAATTTCAAATTTAAGCTTTTTATTTTTATTCAATTCTTCATTTTAATAGGATCTGATAATGCCAAATTAAATGTATCATAGCCAGTGTAAAAAAAGTTTTTTTATCAATTCATTTTTTTGATATGGATAATCAATCTATTTTTTTATCTTGGCATGTATCCAACCAATTGAGATGAAATAACTTGTGTTAGCACTCAATTGAACTCTAGATCATGTAAAAATAAAAATGCTATATAAGTATTTTGATGCCTTTAAAATTTTTTTAATAATATCTCTTTACATTATTATATCTCAGTATGTATCCAATGAATTGAGATGAAATAACTTGAGTTAGCACTTCTTTGGGCTCTAGATTAAGAAAATATTATATAAGTATTTTGATGCCTTTGAAAATTTTTAATAATAATATTAAATATTTTTTTACATTACTATATCTCAACATGTATCAAATGAAATAATTTGTGTTGGTACTTATTTGTAATCTAGATTATGTAAAAATGAAAACGTTATATAAATATTTTGATGCCTTTAAAAACTTTTTTATAATATCTCTTTACATTATTATTATATTTCAATATGTATCCAATGAATTGAAATGAAATAACTTGTGTTGGCACTTATTTATGTAAAAATGGAAACGTCATATAAATATTTAAGTAGCTTTTTCTAAATATAAAAAATATAAATATTTTATTTAAATTACCTTTAAATTTCTGTTTCGACATATTTCAAAAAAAGTAGCATTGTAAAGTTTTAACTAGAAAACCATCTGTAATTAAGCAAAAATTGCAACTTTGATTTTAGTTTAAAGTATTACTTTTCTAAATCATGTATAAATAAAAGTAGTTCTTTATATAAACCAATAGGTTATTTTAAATTGCCAAAAAAAAATATTTAAGTGCGACATGTCCAAGGACTGTTTTAATTGATGCTTACGAATAAAAATACTCAAGATGTTACCTCATTGAAAATATTATGCTCCCCTCAATAAATATGGTAGGGGAAAGATATAATTTAATTTTGTGAGTGTTGATATATTAGGTTCATTTGGTAAATGAAATTATGGAATTGGTTGAAGTTTGTATTTTGATTATAGTGAGATGATTGATAATTGATGGAATGTAAGAAGACAGCGAAACAAAATAATGTACAAGAAAGTATATAAACATTATTTGTATATGAGATACTCTTTATTAATTTAGTCCGAGCCATTTACAACTTCAGATACTGAAATAAAAATCCGAAGTTTGGTAATCAGACATGATAATAGTTACATTATAGAAAAAAATTTAGATGATATTTTTAACTATAATTTTTTATTATGGGATATTTTGTGACTCACACGCATGCAATATACTGTATATATTAATATTCATTATTTGATTAATCGGATATTTGATTTTTCATTGATTGGTTGACCAAATATAAGCGAATAACTGATAATCCGTGAATAACTAATACTGAACTGAAATAATTTTGAGTATTCAAGCTCTTCTAATTCTCATTCTTGTGATAGTTCTCATCTTTCATTTAGTCACTTCGCTTTGAAAAGGCATTAGATTTTCTGTTGAAAAAATTATATCAGTCCAAATTAAGGTTTCCGGTCCAAACTGTTTTCTCAAAGCCCAAACTAATTTAGGCAATTTGGGCTTCTCAGCATTTTTTATAAACATTAACATTAAAAAACTATACCAATCAACTTATTTTAACTTAAACAACTTTAAAGTAATTTTGCCCAATTTCAGATAATAACAAAAAATAGTTTGGGCTCATAAAAAAGTAATTTTTGCCCAAAGTGTTTTGGCAATTTTAGTTACTAATAAAGAGAGTTTCAGCCAGAAACCTTATTTGGGATGCCATAATCCCAAATGATTTTGGATTTGGACAGCATGTATAATAGATAATGTTTTTATATCTTCATTGTTTGTTACTGATTCAAAACTGAATGAAACCTGGTTTTCCGGATCTCTTGTTGGTGTCATTATAATTGCTTTTGGGTTAAAATTAAATGCTGATGATAAAAATTTAGTTATTTGTAAAGTAAATATATTAATTCTGGTCTAAAATTAAAAAGAAATTCAAATTTAATATTCTAAATGTTAACAAACAAACAAACAAACAAGTAAATTTGAAAACCCTACCCTTTCCTTGGCTAAAATATCATATCCATTATAAATAAGATTAGAAGCTGCATCAACTAGAATGACCAGAATGATGACATGTGGCAATAGCCACCACCATTCTTATGTCTTCCTTCTTTTCATTTTTTTCTGATCCCTTGGCATTTTAAAAAATTTTTTTTTTAAGAAAAAAAAGAAAAATTGATTGTTGATTCTTTTAATATAATAATGAGTGATCTGTCTTGATTTTCGATAACCTCCAACCAATTAATTTCATTAGGTTCAATCATTCCTCATTTACATTATGAAAGCAGATTGGAGATATAAACTTTAAACAAAATCAAAAGGTATATATTAAATAAATATACAAAACAAAAAACGCCATATAGTGATGCCTGGGAATGAATATGAAGCAGTTAAAAAAAATGATAAGGTACAGTTCACACTCTCTATATATAATGGATATAATAATAACGGAATGTTACTATAACATGATTTTCGAAAATTTTGGTAAAGCTCTCTAATAGCAATAATCCGGCATACGCATTTTTTATTATTAATATAATATTAATAATATTAAGCAAACTGGACGGGTATAATATTTTCACCGATTATAGTAAACCACAAATTTGGTCAGAGGTTAGTTTTTTGAGTCGTCAGGTCATCCTCTAAAAAATCACGTGGTCGTACTTTTTTGCTGGTTACGCTGGGAAGATCGTATAAACTTTTTTTAAAAAAATAAAAATGAATAAAGTAACTTTAAATTTACTAATCCAAGCAAAAGATTCTTTCTTAAGTAGTAACAATAATAAGAATGATCATGTAGTTAAAGAAATTGATAAATTAACAAACTCATATTTAGATATATTACAAATACTGCATTCACTAATAAATTGCACTGATGATAATAATAAAGATAGCATTAACAATATGGATATTAGTAGTGGTGGTGAATCAAACATTAAGTTTATATTATCGCTTTTATTAAGGTTTACACCAAACATTCATGAAATATTACCACCAAGACAAATGGTTAAATGTTGTGAAGAGATTATGAGCATTTGGTTTGATTTGGTTGAAAACACCAGTTATGATGATAATAATAATTGTAATAATATTAATAGTATCACAAATATGACTAATATAATGGAAAGAATAATTGTTAAACTTGCAAACAGACAAGAAACTTATTCATTTATTTCGTTATTGATGGTGAGACATTTCGTGAGTAGGAATGAGAAGAAATCAAGAGATTGGCCATTAAAATCATCAGATTTAGAAGAAAAGGAAAAATTAACAGAATTAGAATTTAATAGACTTAGAAAATTGGATGTTTTAAGAATTACTAATAGCAATAACAACAACAACAACAACAACAACAGCAACTATGACAATAATAGTTATGGTTTTGGTGACAATGTTAGAAGAAATAGTATTAAAAGTGACATTATTATGAATATCATTAATTCTAGTTATAATAATAGTAATGATAACAATAAGGATAAATTTATAAAGAAATCTAGAATATCAGAAAATGCAAAAATATTTATTGCCAATAAAAATAGTAGATTATTAAGATGTTGTACTCTAAAATCAGGTAAAGACAATTATTGTTGTTATTAATTTTTGACACTTTTTTCTAAACAAATTTTTTTTTTTCTTTTTCTTTCATGCAAATAATAATATTTAGATTTGTTAGAAATTGATAAGGATAAAATGAATATTTTGGTGAAAATTTTTATTGATGAAATGGTAACAGTGGAACCACCAACCTTGCTAACCGATTATATATTGATTGTACCTAAACCTATTCCATTTGAAAGGTATAATTTTTATTTTTGGAGAGGAGGGGAAATGAGATGGGATAATAATATTAGTTTTTCTTTTATGAATTAGAGACAATATAATTCAAAAAAAGTTTAACGATAGTCCAGAATTATGGGATTTACTTCAATTCATTACATATGGTAATTCATTAATACATATTAATAATATATTATTATTATTATTGATGTTGCCATATAATGTTGATACTAATTTATTAATGCTTTTATTACTTGGAATTTTTTACCACTCTAACACTGGCAGATTATGATAAATTTGAAGAAGTTTTTGATTTAATATTAAGACCATTACTTGCTATAAATATTGGCTTTTGGTATCGTGTGAAAGATCAGAATCCAAATAACTATCCTTTAGAATTAAAATCATCTGAAAGATTATTAGAGATGATGAAGACGGTAAGAATTAATAATACATAGTATATTTAATATACATAATTTATATTTTTAATTTATTATGCCCACTTACTTACACTCATGTTTTCACTTACAATATAATTTTTAGGCTAAATATTTACCAGAACCATTAAATCATGTGGGAAAATTATTTCCACACATTACATCAAATGATATTGGTTACTTATTATTTGAATGTATTTGGAAATTTATTATGGAAAATAGGCAGCAATGTCCATATTCTGATGACGATTATGATGATAATGATAAATTGGATGGATTCAAAAATTATTGGAAAAGAATTAGAAAGTTGAAATTGACTGTACAGAAAAATATTATGATGATTCCTCAAGAAATTGCTAATTGGATGTGTAGTAATGTTGGTGATGACGATGATCAAGAATCAAAGTCAATACATGATGTTCATCTTCTCAAATCAATTAATAATAACTCCCACTTATTGTATAGTGATTAATTAATTAGTTAAAATATTTTTAATAATAATTGTCAAATTTTTATATACAGTGTGTTTCAAAAAAAAGGGCGCGCACAAAAAATTGCATATCTTAACAATTATGCAAGATAAACAAATAAAATTAGATTCATTTAAAAGCCTATCGAATACTTTATTAAA
>CAUDNR010004268.1:5325-18447 GCA_958430865.1 Entrophospora sp. SA101 | reverse complement strand
TATAGTTGCAAACCCACCTTCACCTATCTTTTCAATATTTGTTAAATCATTATAAGGAATCCATTGAAGATAATAATTATTATCATACCCAGTTGCTTTAAGTTGTGTACCTTTAATCAACTCATCTAATGTTTCATTGCCACTAGTCCATCCTTCAGTTAATAATTTTGGATCACATGATTGACACCATGAATATTCAGTATTATATCTAATGCAGGTTGGACATTTCCCATACGTTTCCTTTCTTTTATCAGAATATTCATCATTTATGTCAGTAGAAGCATTGTCATGATGTTTATTTTCATCCAAAGTGTTTTCCATCGCGGTTTTTAATTATATTATAATTTGTCAAAAAAAAAAGAACTATTTTTTCAGCCAAATATGTATCACACAAAATATATTAGATTTATCCCAAAAAAAAAATTAAATTTTCCTACAACAATTCAGTATTGACACACTAAAGTCATAAAACTGTAAATATTGCAAGCATGTGATCTGAGTTATTGGAGTCACCAAATCTCGTGAACTAAATTAAAATCACTACATACAACTATACAAGTTTCTATTCAAATAAGGTTATTCAAATTATTTGTTTTACTCACTATGGATTTAAGTATTCAATTGCATTGAAAGTTTATTTGAATCATATGAATAATAATAACGAATAATTCAATAGTTTAAATAAAATGAATAAACAAATAATAATAATAATAATAATAATTTGAATAGTTTAAATACTTGGATTTATTAGAAAATATATTGTTTATTTAATTAAATAGACATTTTATTTATTTTTTTAAATACAAATAAATTTGTAGTAATAACTAATTTTTTTCTTTGATTGTTGTGTGAAAATAACCTATTGTTTAACTATGAACATGAGCTGGTTCAAAATCTAATTTTTCCAAAGCCTTAATTTAAATTTTCTGAAAACAGGATCATACAAATCAATTAAGATGATGTTGTTCACATAATTTGGATGATAGTTGAAGACACAATCTCTATCATACTCATTCTTGAAAAATAATAATGGTGCAGGCATTTTAGAGAGTCTTCCTCTGCCAACTCCCGTGTGACTTCAGCCTTGCGTTTCTTGTCAGATTTTTTTTTTTTTTGGAAAGATCGAAAAATATTGTACCCAAATAAAATATGTAAATTGATATGTAATGATAAGAGAAATTAATTCGGGAACAAAATGGATCAATGAATGAATAAAAAAAATAATAACCATATTAGTAATAGTGAAATACGGAATTTTTAAATAATAATAATAAACAAGATCCACTTCCTCAAAATTTTCTGTTGGTATTTCTTCAGTCAAAGTATCCTCTTCATCTATGTCATTATTGTCATAGCATTCCTCCGTTTGGTCATTTCGATCATTATTGAGCACATTGTAATTATCTTCTTCAATCTCTTCTGTTAATTTACTCTGAATTAGTGGTTGATCTAGGTTTAAATTTTTAGATGCTCCGATATTGGATTCAACATGTGTAGTTGATGCTATAAAATGATCTTTAGCAGCATTTGCTGTTGCATGAATTGAAATACATTTGATAGCTTGCTAAATTAAAAAGAAAATATATGAACACTCAAATATAAGTTTCCAAAGAAAGAACTGCAAAACAGTCAATATATACCTCATCAACACAATTCAGTATAGCCAATTTTGCTAGATCTTCTGAATGTTTCCAAACTGTAGTAATTGAAATATCTTTTTTCTTGTATGATAAAAAAAGAAAAAAAATTAATATAGTAAACATATTTTAACATAGTTGAGAGTGACAGTTTGCCACAGTTTTAATAATGCCTAATCGCATATGATATGGCGAACAGCCATAACATACTCCCCACCGCAGAAATGCCCTGTACAACAAAGTTGCTCAACCGCAGTCGCAGGGTGTGGTTAGGATCTCTTAACATAATGACAAATGCACTGAGCATTGAACTCTTCTTCCTCATCCAAGTAAACCGCAGAAGAACTTGAACGCAATCGACCTCAGTCGCGGGGCATAGCATGTGTATTATGTTAGGAGATTTATTTTTTAAAAAAAAAACAGACCTTCAGTTGGTTATACATTTCCTTTGCTTTTTGATAAGATTTACTATTTGTTTGCTGATTTTCCATTAGTATATTTAGTTCACTTGAAAGTGCCGAATGTGCAAACTGTTGTATGCAGCCAGGTCTTTTATTAATAAAAAATATATCCCAAGTGATAACTTCCCACAAATCTATATCTCGATTTCAATAGTCTAATGAAATAAAGTTAGAATTTACATTGAAATTCGGAGCAATAAAATAATAATAGTAACTTGCCAGAGTAATGGAGAAGACTTAAAACTTCTTGCGGTAATTTATTTATATACGAATTCATGCTGTAAGCTTGTATTTGTCACGCATACGTCAATAGCAAATTCGTGTTACCCAGAATATTAAATTTTATAATAACAACAAGATTCATGTTTCTTTTAATAAATAGCAATCTTTCCAGTGAGCTTGAATTTAAACTGGACCTTAATATTAATTATTTGTTTTATCCGAATTAATTTTTTCGAATTATTTGCTTTATTCAAATTAATATTAATATTAATATTAATTTCCTTATTCGAATAATAATAAACTTTCAATGTAATTCGAATACTCAAATTCATAATAATAATAATAATAATAACGAATAAAGTGAATAATTCGAATAAACCTTATTCGAATAGAAACCCTAAATTTGTGTTTAAGGATCTTCCTGAAAACATACTTGTTATGGATATATGCATAAATTAAAATGATTATCGCAAGTTTTTTTTTTTGTGGAAAAAATAATTAACACAATGAATAATAAAAAGAAAATTGAACTTCAAGATCTACTTGGTGCGATCCAAGAAGAAACTGGTTTCAGTGGTTTAAAACAAAAATTAGCCTCACTTGAAAGTGGTGGTAATAAAGGAACGTACAAAGATCCTTTGCCACCACCTTTGCCCAAACGACTTAAAGATAGATTAAATCGACAAGCGGCTTATGAGGAAACAAAAAAAGAGATTTCAAAATGGGAACCGATTGTTAAACAAAATCGCATAGCAGATCACTTGGTTTTTCCAATAGATGCCATACCACAACATCGTCCAACTAATAGTCTATTGGCCGGTACATTCAAGGTATGCATCAATGTATTGATTGATGTTAAACAATTTAACGAAGAATTTTATATATTAATTGATTAATTAAATTTTTTAATTATAAAAAGCCTTCAACAAACTTAGAAAAAGAAGTAGAATCTATACTGGTGGAAAGTGGATTGAAACAGGGAAATGAAAAAGAACTTCAACAATATGAAAAACTCCAGTTAAACAAATTATCAATAGATGAAATAAAAACTCGAACAAAGGAACTTCGTAGAATGCGTGAATTAATGTTTCGAGAAGAAATTAAAGCAAAAAGGATTGCAAAAATCAAGAGTAAAACATATAGAAAAATTCGGAGAAAAGAAAAGATTAAATTAAATCTTGACCAATTATCACAACTAGATCCAGAGCTTGCAAGAGAAGAACGTATAAAACTTGATACAGCTAGAGCAAAAGAACGTATGACCCTAAAACACAAGAATACAACTAAATGGGCTAAACAATTATTAAAAAATGGACATCATGATCCTGAAAGTCAACAGGCAATAGTGGATCAATTGAAGAGACACGAAGAACTCAATCGCAAAATTCATGATCTTGGCTCTGATGAAGAATTGGATGATATAAGAAGTGAAAGTGATGATGCTTATGATGATAATGATAAACTGGAAAAAAATATTGAAGCAATTAAAGATGATGCTTTTGATGAACTATCCCAATTAGTAAATGATGAAGCTTTAAAAGATGAAACATCATTAGGTATAATGGGTATGAAATTTATGAAAAATGCTATTGAAAGAGAAAGCAAACAAACTGGTAAAATAATAGACGATTTTGTTGAGGATTTGGAAAATAATAATTTCAGTGAAGAAAAAAGTGATGGTGATGATGATGATGACGACGACGACGATGATGGTGACGATGATGATGGTGACAGAGAAGGAGGAGGTAGCAATAAAAAAAAGAAGGCCAAAAAAAATCATGATGAAAAAGAATCAATTACTTTTGTTGGTAATAATATGGGAAGAATGATAATTGGTGCTGGAACAAAGGTAGGGTTTTTTTATTTTTCAAATGAATTCTTAAAATTTAATAAAAAAAAAAGATTAACAAATTTTTAATTAATTATATATACAGAACCAATTACTAAAAAAGCAAGAAAATACTAAAGTTTTATTTGATCAAGGACCAACTATAAAAAAAGTATGCATTTAAACATTCTCAAAAACATTAAAATATGGATTATTAATTGTTTAAACAATTATTCAATAGTTGCCCAAATCTATATTTGATGGAGAAATTAATCCATGGTTACAGACAGACACTTCTCAAGTTATGGCTATTAGTAAAAAAAATAATAAAGTTACTAATAAAAAAAATGAAACAAAATCTGATAAATTAGTTAATAAATTAAAGAGACAAAAGCAATCAAGAAAAGAAGATGATGTTGAGATTGATTTAGACAATGTTTTAACATTCAACGAAAGTCTTCAGAAAATTGGTAAGTTACTGATGCATAAAATGTATAACACATAACATTATATCATAATATATATATATATATTTATATAGGTAAAGAAAAACAGACAAAAGTAGTAAAAATTACAGATAAAGAAATTGAGGAGGTAGATGTCGAGGAGGATGAGAAGATAACAAATGATTACATTCATAGTAAAGACACTTTGAAATTTACACAGAGAGAATTAGTTTCAAGAGCTTTTGCTAATGATAATGTAGTTCAGGTATGTTGTTATATTAAAAAACTTATTGGTTAACAAGGATATATATATATATATAGATGATCCAAACAATTTTTATTTTTTGAAAAGGAATTTGAAGTGGAAAAACAAGCTATAATTGATGAAGACGCACCCAAAGAAGAAGATATAACTTTACCTGGTTGGGTGAGAACTATATGCACACATATATATAATTTAACGATTACTATATTTATATATTAATGATATTTTACAAATTAAAAATATATAGGGTGCTTGGGGTGGTAAAGGTGTGCGAAAACGTAAACGAAGGAAATTGATTTCAACAATTCCTGGAATTGATTCATCTAAACGTAAAGATTCTAAATTAAAACACGTCGTTATTAATGAAAAAAGAGTTAAAAAGGTAACGATTTATAATTATTTATTACTTGACATTTCTTTTAATTATTATAATTAATGATATCTTTTTTTTAAAAAAATATCAAAATAAATGAATAGGCAAAAAAATATCTTTCAACAAATGTTCCATATCCATTTAAAAATACGAATCAATATGAACATAGTTTGCATACTCCACTGGGCAAGGAATGGAATACTGTCGAAGTTTATCAAAAATTAAATAAACCTAGAGTTATTACAAAATTAGGTTCAATTATCGATCCATTAAATGTACCTTTTAAAAATGACAATAAATTAAATATATAATTATAAATTGTTTATCATTAATAACACTCGCTCTTCTCGTTAAAAATTTTAATATACACATATGTATGTATATCTCATTGTTATTGATCTCTGGTTGTTTAATCAGAATTATCAAAAAAGTTTTGGGATCGAGATCATTTGGGCACATTATATAATTCATTAATGACATAATATTTTATGAACAAGAAAATTTGTTATTTGTCATTTTTTATTTCAATATTAAATTACATATTGGAATTCAAGTGAATTGACGATAATATCATCAATGAATGTTAATTATTATCATATACATTAGAGATATGATTTAATATCAGCCTCTAAACTAGCAGGCTAAAAATAAAAAATAAAATAAATATTTTCCTTTAATTTTATTTTAAACTTCAATTTATTATTATTAAAATTTTTTTTTACCTTATCACCAGAAACATAACGTTTGACAACATTTCCTTGACGATCGATTAAAAATTTTTCAAAATTCCACTTGATGTCTCCTGGTAATTTTGATTTCAGAAATTCATAAACTGGACTTGTAGACTCACCATTTACATCGATCTTTGCAAATAACGGAAAGGTTACATGATATTTATCATTTCTACAAAATGTTTCAATTTCTTTCCCCCAAAAAATAAATAAATAAATAAATAAATTCCTTTTTTTTTATTTATTTAAAAAAAAAAATAATAAAGATTTATTTATTTTTTTACCTCCTTCGGCGCCAGGTTCTTGAGCTCCGAATTGATTACAGGGAAATCCAAGAACTTCAAATTTTGAACTTTTGAGTTTTTGATAAAGTTCTTCTAATCCATTATATTGTGGAGTATATCCACATTTTGAAGCAACATTTACCACCAATAAAACTTTTCCTTGATATTCAGAAAATTTCAATGGGTTTTTTTTAATGTCCAAAGCTTCTAATTCATAAAAATTTGTTGCCATTTTTGTAGTCAATGTTCTACAGTTGAAAAGATTAGAGGGATAAAAGGATAAATAATTTTCAGGAAATTTTTGTACACTCCTTATATATGAAAATCCGAACACTGATTTCCTAATTATTGAATAAGTAAGTGAACAATTATTCAAAATCTTTGGATTCATTATTTTTACACAAAGTTATCATATATATATAAATTAATAAATGTATTTAGTGTTAGTATTATTATATATATTTAGTGATCGGCAATGGCAAATTTTGAAAACGTGGATGGGTTTTTGGATGGATAGTTAATGTATAATACTTTTTCCCCATTGATGTAAAATCGACAAAAGTTTAAAATTTAACGTAATCTGTTGTTTCATGATAGTTGGTCATTGGTGAAACATTTTAAATATTTAGTATTATCGATGGCAATGGACCAGATCAAAACTTGTTGGTGAACATTATAAAGAAATTACAGAAATCAATATTATTTAAAATCACATCGTATGTACTACCACTAATCTAAAAGTGGTGGGTGGCTCTAGCCAAAATAACATAATTGTGTTTCTTCGGCTTAGACTAGGTTATATATGATGTCTTATATATTGTTTTTTGTCGTCGTGATACATTTTCGTCGTCACGACACTGAGTATGTGGCACATTTCTGTCGCCACCACGTGCAGAGGGATGCGTAGCATCCTGACATTCCAAGTTTACATACAACATTGAGGTTGCTAGCTTGCGTAAGATTACCAAACTTTTTCTCGCTCGAGGTGAGGCACGTTGTGCTAATATCAGAACTAGGATGCGAGTCATCCTATCATCCTATTGTGCAATAATGTAATTTTTAATAAAATAAACTATTTCATGGCCAAATGGAGCATTTATCAGTTTAATAGATTGCTTTAAATAGACCCGCTATCCCTCACTTGTGGGTCAAGGATACACATCTCCATACTAATACTACATTTCCTATCTTATCATGTGATATATTTTTTACAGAGCAATATAAATACGAGTTGGATCCATTTTTGTCGTCTTTTACTTCATCGCTATTGTTACTAGGATTAGGATTTAATGCTACTTTGTTGGTCGAAATACCCTAATTTCAAATCAAATCTTTTATTCCTATTTTTACTTTATTTTTACTTTATTTTTATATCTATATTTATTTATTCTTTATATTTCTTATTTTATTTTTATTATTTTTATTCGTATAACGTCGAAACTAGCTACGTCGCAATTAAAGTACGATATCGCGGTTAGAGTGCAAGATTGCAATGAAGTTGCTACTAATTAATTTAATTCTATATAAGAAGCTCAAATTTGATATAATTGTAAAAATAACTTTGTCTTAGTTTTAATAGCTTTGTAATAAAGTTTTAATAACTTGTAAATTAACTTGGAAATAAGTTAATAAATTAGTTTCGACTAAATAAAACGTTTTCTTGAATCGCTAAACCAAAATTATTCGCTAATAAAACTAATTCGTTAATAATAGCCAATTCATTCTGATCCACATAATCATAAATTTATATTGTTATCATCAATTAACACGCTCTCCCAAATAATAATTGGTGTACATTATATAACATTTTTAAAAAAAAAAAAGAAACTATTAAAACAAAGTTTAAAACAAGCTATTAAAGTATAATCAAAAATATACAAATATTATGCTTAACAATACATATATTCTGGTTTTCAATCTAAGACATGATGTTCTGGAATAATAACAGAGAATTGACCACTTCTCTTTTTGAATGAAATGACATACTCATATATTTTAATTCGCGTATAGATATCTCAAATTAATGTTTGGATCTTTTTCATTTTTTATCTTCTTTGGAATGATGCTCTTCACTAACAAGATTGACAGGAATATTAATAACCATAAGAATTTACAAACATGCCAATATAAATGTATCTACATTGACATTGAACAATTCTGTAGATGGAAAACTCACTGGAATTGAAAATCTAGAAAATCAAAATATAGGGGATGGTTTCAGCAACTCGTTTTCTCAAGCGCAAGACCTCTTTTCCTTAGATGAGTGGACAATGTCAGTATAATATTTACAAACTATTAGTCTCTAGCCGTTTATCTATCGGATCGGTCAGATCTGATGAATTCAAAATGTATCTACATTGACATTGAACAATTCTGTAGATGGAAAACTCACTGGAATTGAAAATCTAGAAAATCAAAATATAGGGGATGGTTTCAGCAACTCGTTTTCTCAAGCGCAAGACCTCTTTTCCTTAGATGAGTGGACAATGTCAGTATAATATTTACAAACTATTAGTCTCTAGCCGTTTATCTATCGGATCGGTCAGATCTGATGAATTCATGAGTCTGTTTTCCAATCAATGAAGAAATAAACTGGGATATCGGGTATATAAAATTTGTAATTCCACCACAATCCTCAACAACGTACGATAAATGCGATTAATGTGTAAGTGGAGAATGAAAATTTAAAAAATAATAACTTAGCGCCTTTTTCTACTTCTTTTTCATTGATCGTTGAGCTCAAAGAATGGGATGGACATTTAATGGTCTTGGATCCCATGCATTTGTTTTCTTTGATCCATGGAAGCTCAGTGCTTTTTAATAATGTATTATTATTGTGAGGATCGATCATATTTTTATAAACAATAACAAAGTTAAATTTTGATTTCTTGTCCAACTATCAATATTCATGTCAGTAGAAGGATCCTTCCTGATAATCTCTCACCGTCCATACCACTATACAGTGAATCTTGGTTTAGTGAACCTCGATTTAGTGATACTAATTAAAAATCTCGGTTTAATGGATGAAGTCCTCCATAATAAACCCTTTTCGATATAATGGATTTCTTCCCTAATATTAATTATAATTGTCCAAACTATACGTTAAACCAAGATCCACCGTGTATCTTCTTTTCAATAGCAAACTTTTCAATTAATAAATTAATTTCCATAGGTTAAAATTTCTGAAAGTTTAACCTTACACTTTTAAATCAATTCTCATTTAATTCTCTGCTTTTCTTTTGACTATCTTTTAGAAATAGTTCTTTTACTATTCATATTATCATTATTATTCTTAATTGCTTTGTGATTTTGCACTTATAATTCATATTAAAAATATATACACTATTTTCCAGATAGTAATTCGCATTCTTCATTAATTCTATGATTACAGAGACCCTCAGTTGAGTTACGAAAACTTCATTTGCCCACAAATTATGGGAGCGGAATGATACAGGCAATTACTATCTTGTTGCCTGTCCACATATTAAAATTTCAAAATCTTCTGGCAACAAAAAGCAAGAACCTTGGTCAATAGATATGTTGGAGAAATGTGTATGTGAATGTTTCTTTGATTAGGAAGAATATTGCTGTTTTCTAAATTTGACGATATGGGATTGTTATTATCAATATCTACTAATGCAGCATGAGCTTTCTGTTGATTCATTCTTTGTTATTTTTAAAAATGAAATTATATTTATAAACATAATTGATTGGAAGATGTAGGATTTTTTCATTCTTTATTTTTTTGTTGTTAAAGAAAAATAAATTCTTTGATTGATCTAATACAAATAAAAGGCGGGCTAATTGTTTTCAACGTTTTAAAAGAATCTTTATCCCTCTCTACGAACCAATAAAAGAGCATTTTTGATTGTTAAAGAAATCGATTTTTATTTCTATAAACCAATAATTCTAAATTCTTTGTTAAAGAGATCAATTTAAAGACTCTCTTGGCTTCGTTAATTAAACTAGCTTTTATCTCTACGAATTAATAAGAATTATTTTAAAATTGTTTGGCTTCACTAATACTGATTAAAAAATAGACTCGAATAATAAAAAAAAAAGGACCATTAAAAAATGGAACGTTTATTTTATCATCCACAAATTTAATTATATAAAAAAACAAATTAAAATTATTTTATTGGAGAATCAGTATTATATTTTAATGAATTGCAAGTATTTAGCGTCAATGTTGTCGTAATTGATGTTTTCAATAATCCAAGTCTCTAAGAACAAAAAATTTTTTTTGCAGATATAAATATTGTTTTTAATGGAATAATACAAGCAAAATTGAGATAAATTATATCAACTATTGGATTTTAAAGATGACTAAAGATATATATACAAGAAACCTTCTTATAATGATGTTAAATGATAAAGTATTACAGTAGAAATTACAAATAATAGTTTTTGTTTTAAAGACTTACAATAGCTCTGCTTCTTTTATTTTTTTAATAATGATGTGCCAGTCATTTCTTTTGGTATTTCTAATCCCATGACATCTAAAATTGTAGGAGCCACATCACACAGTGCACCTTTTGCAGATTCAGAAAACGAATAATTCTTTGATGTCATAACAAAGGGAACTTTTAAATATAAATATAATTAATAAAAAATATATATTTATATTTAAAAATTATTATTTGTTGTTATTACTATTATTACCTGGATTACAAGTATGAGCAGTATGAGGATTACCATCTTCACCTTTCATTTGCTCAGCGTTACCATGATCAGATGTAACGAAAAGTATATAGTTATTTTTTTTGCAAGCTTCGTATATCAAACCAATAACTTTATCGGTTGTTTCAACAGCTTTCACTGCTGCTTCATAAATTCCTGTATGACCTACCATATCAGGATTTGCAAGATTACACATGATGAAAGGAAACTTTCCACAAGTTATTTCTTCTACAACCTTTTCTGCAATTTCTAATGCTGACATTTCTGGTTTGAGATCATAAGTTGCTACTTTTGGTGATTGAATTAGATGGCGACATTCAAGTTCAAATTGTTTCTCCACTCCTCCATTAAAAAAAAATGTTACATGTGCATATTTTTCGGTTTCTAAAAAAATAAACGTTTGATTATTGATTCTTGATATCAAAAAAAAAGACATTATAAATATTGAAAATTATAGATATTATTATTTACCTGCAACATGACATTGAGGAATCTTATTCTTTGAAAGCCATTCAGCTAAAATATTATCCATAATTTGTGAAGAAAATGCCACTGGAAATGAAAATTCCGTTTTATATCTTGTCATAGTTGTGATATGCTAAATAAAGTAAAATTTTGTTCATTTTTAATTAATAAAAATATGTTAATGTTTTAATTCTTTATTTTTTTTATAATAACATACAAGATTTTTTGGAATCTCAATCTCAAATGGTGGTGGTGAAATACCAAGAGTCTGGACAATTTGACGCATTCGATCAGATCGAAAATTAAAAAAAAACAATGTATCATTATCTAAACAATAATAATATTTAATTAAAAACAATTTTTTTTTTTTGATATAAAAAAATTTTTGTTTATTAATTTGTAATAAAAAGATACCTTTGATAAGTCCTTCTTCATTAACAATTATTGGTTTTAAAAACTCATCAGTTTCATCTTTGTTATATCGTTCATGAATAGTCTAATTTATAAATATCAATATATATAAATATCTCATCAACTAATTAATAATAATTATAATATATATATGTATAATTATCTAACTTGTAAAGGATTGTCAGTTTTTTCTCCAATTCCTCGAGTCAAACCATCAACTGCAATCTTAATTCTTTCCCATCTTTTATCTCTATCCATAGCATAATATCTTCCAGTCATGGTAGCAATTTTACCATAATTAATTTCACCTGAAACTTTTTGGAGCTGTTCAAGATATTTATCAGATGAACGAGGATCGGTATCACGCCCATCACCAAAAAAATGCACATAAGCATCACAAATACCAAAGCCTTTTGCAGATTCCAAAAGGTGAATTAAATGATTGATATGACTGTGGACACCTCCATCAGATACCTTAAATAGTAATGATGAAGGTAAGAATTATTAATTTGTTTATTTATTAATATTTATAAAATATATACTTACTAAACCAAGAAAATGAATTCTGTTTGACGTTTCCTTGGCATGTTCAAAAGATTTTCTAATATTTTCAATTTTAAGAAATTCTTTTTTTTTAGCAACCAAATCAATTCTTAATGCATCCTAATTTTTATTGTGGAAGCAACAATACCTTTTACTTCTGCTAGTAATTCACGAATTTCAATAACCATTTCATCGAACTCAACCCAGTCTTTTTGTCAAACAATTGTTTGGAGCCCTTCCATAGATTTTCGATTTCTTGCAAATATGTGAGCCGGCTAAAAAGAAATTTCTCTTAACACCCATTTTTTACATCTGGAATTTTAGTGCAGAATTTAGTGGCATAAACACTTAGCTGATATGGGTCCCTTAGAATAACAAAAATCATACATTTGCTCAAAATAAAATAAAAATACAATACTCGTAGCAAGAGTTAGAATTTCTATTCGTAATACAAATTCTTATTTAAATTATTCTAATTATTCATAATACAACTCCATCTTGTTTTGTTCGTAATAATAATATAACTCGGTCTTAATTCGTTTTATTTGGGATATTTATTATAATAACAACAGTAATAATAGTTGTAATGATAATCTGAAAAGTTTTCATTATTGCTCATTTACATACATTATTGACATTAATTATATCGAATACCCAATACATCATCCTACATCTAAGGATTTCCAAAAAAACCAACAATTTTCCACATCCTGCTTGATCTTGCAGCAAAATATGAAGAGGTGGTTATGATATTTATGGGAACCACAGTAATAAAT
>CAUDNR010004267.1:132474-158405 GCA_958430865.1 Entrophospora sp. SA101 | reverse complement strand
ATTTATTTGGTAGCAATGGTAGGATCAAAGATGAATCAATAGCTTTCAAATGCTTTCAGCAAGCTGCTTTATTAAACCATGCTGAAGCTCTAGGCGTGCTAGCATTTTGTTATGAATTTGGTTTAGGTGTAGAAAAAAATTTCAAACAAGCTGAACTACATTACATTCCTGCTGCTGAAAATGGTAATGGCTTGGCTCAAGCTAGGCTTGCTTTTCTAAGAAAATATGGTAGACCTTCTGTGCGTATTGATCGTTCTGAAGCTGAAATGTGGCAACAAAAAGTGAAAGATCAAGGTAAATATGCTATATCTTGGCTATTTGATGCTGCTTCCTTAGAAAATCATCCTGCTGCCCAATACTCTTTAGGTGTTTGTTATCATGATGGTGTTGGTGTTGAGAAAAATGAATTTGAAGCTTTCAAATGGTATAAAAAATCAGCTGAGCAAGGTCATCCACGTGGTCAAGGTATATTAGGCTTTTGTTATGGTGAAGGTTTTGGTGTAAAAAAAGATGAGGTTGAAGCTATGAAATGGTATCTCAAAGCTGCTGAACAGGGCGAGTCTGTTGCCATTTATAATGTTGGTTATTGTTATGAAGATGGTATAGGTGTCAAAAAAGATGTTATTGAGGCTGTTGGTTGGTATCGTTTGTCTGCTGAACAAGGAAATGCATTTGCTCAAAATTCCTTAGGTTATTGTTATGAAGATGGTATAGGCGTTGAACAAAACCCTTTAGAGGCTGTCAAATGGTATTGTAAATCTGCTGAACAAGGTTATCCTTGGGCTGAATGTAATTTAGGTTATTGTTATCAGAATGCAATAGGTGTAGAAAGGGATGATGTTCAGGGTGCTTACTGGTATAAAAAAGCTGCTCTACAAGGTCATGCTCGTGCTCAGCATAATCTTGGCTTTTGTTACCAGAATGGCATAGGTGTGGAAAAAAATGAAATGGAAGCTGTCAAATGGTATACAAAATCTGCTGAGCGTGGAAATATATTTGCTTATCATTCACTTGGCTATTGTTATCAAAATGGTATAGGTGTGCTTGTGAATGAAGAGGAAGCTGTCTATTGGTATTTCCTGTCAGCTGAAGAACACCATGCTCCTGCACAATTAAGTCTTGGTTATTGTTTTAGAAATGGTATAGGTGTTGAAAAAGATGAGAAAGAAGCTGTCAAATGGTTCACTTATGCTGCACGACAAGGCAATGCATTAGCACAAAATTCTTTGGGTTATTGCTATGAAGAGGGACTTGGTGTTGAAAAGGATGAGAAAGAGGCTGTTTATTGGTATAAGTTATCTGCTAGTGCACAAAATCCATGGGCGCAATGTAATTTAGGATTTTGTTACGCTAATGGTATAGGCATTGAAAAGGATGAGGTTATGGCTGTTAAATGGTATAAAATAGCTGCTGTTCAAAACCATGCAAGAGCACAAGATAAATTAGGTATTTGTCTTCAATTAGGTATAGGATGTGAGAAAGATGAATCTGTTGCTTTAGAATATTTTAAAATGGCTGCTGATCAAGATCATCTTGCAGCAATGTATCATTTAGCAAATGCTTTAGAAAAAGGCATTGGGTGTGATCCGGATGTTGAGGGTGCAACCTATTGGTTTGAAAGAGCAGCAACTTCAGGTTGTAGGACCAGTTGTGAAAGATTGAAAAGATTATTGGTACAAGAGTGCTTAGGAAAAGATGGCAATGATAATCATGTTTATTCATCTGGATATTATGCTTCAGCTGCATAAAAAATATTTAAAATTGACTACAACTTAGTAATAATAATTATAATAATTTGTTTTAATTTTATTAATTTAAAAATTTTTTTTCAAAAATGACTTTGTTAAATATACATTTAAATTTTTATAATAATAAAATTTGTGATATTATTATTATTTGCTTTGTTTTTCTATATTAAAGCTAGTCTAAATGAGTTTGTTGGGCAAGCTTATTCTTGAAATGGTTATTTGGTGGATAATAGTTTTGCTTTTTTTAATGATGCTTTTTTTGAGCAAATAAACAATAAACCATGCATTTAGAAAATAAAAGAATATTCATCATATGAAATAATATCCTGTTTAAAAGATTTACAAACATCTTTGAAAAAATAGAAATATAAACTGCATTCTTCCAGGTACAGACTGTCAATAAAAATAATCAATAAAAATAATCAATAATAATAATAATAATAATTAATTATATAAATTTTTATTGATATATCAAGACTCTTATGACAAAATGTCAAATTGAAATATATATCAATTTTTTTAATTCCTTAAACAAAAATTACGTCGCAATTTTTTAAAAAAATGTAGACCCTACTAGACAAAAAATTATTAAGTGACCCTTATTTTTTGATAGAAAAGGTCATGAAATTTATGTATGAATATTCATTTTAAAAAATTTTTTTTTTAGAAGTTTTATTAATACCGAAATAAGTGTATTTTTCAACCCTGGGGTTCATAGATATAAATTATGTAATTTGATCTGCTTAACAAGTCTTGTTAATAGTGTATGCATATCAGCTAATAATTTTAGGAAGGGTTATAAGGTCCTATGTAACCATATCACAAATTTTTATATTAATAAAAAAAGATCTGCAAAGAATTTTCATAACAAACAAAAAGGAATCCTTTACGTTTTACACATATTATCTCTTTATTTGTGATACACAACCCCCAACGAAATTTTTTTAATGGAAATAGGGTGTTTTGAATATCATTATTAAATAAGAAAGGTTGTGGTGAGTCTGTAGGAAAAGACCTTTTTTTGTAATTTATGAATCACAATTGCAATTTCGTTTAAGGGAAAAAAATAAAATAAAATATTTGCCTATTACAATAAACATGAACACTGTATATAGCATTTAAATCTTTATTTAATTTATTCAACTTACAATTTTTTTATACTAAAGGTTTGATTTATATATTTAATTGAATCATTAATTATGTTGAATGAATTAAATATCATAAAAATCAAACTGCTTTCACTTTTATTTGATTCTTCAATAGCATTTTCATCAATTTCTCAATTACATTGTAATTTATCTGTATACTAGTATTTGAAGTGTCAAAATGTTCTCCAAATAATTTCTTTAGTTTGAATTGTGGCATTTGGACAAAGGTGTAAATGGTTTTCACATCTAGATACTGGACTAGTACATTGATATTTGGACTTTTGCAATATAGACATTCAAAACGTAATTGCTTATGACCATTAACATCATTACCAATATGTTTAAAATGTTACCAAATTGCACTTTGGCAAATCATGGAAAAACCCCAATTCAATCGAAACATGGTTGCTATAATAAGTACCCGCAAGGCATAAAAAGAACCCGAGAGGAGGCTGAATTAGAAGCCAAAATCAAGCAGTGTCATTTTCCCAGTTTATAGATCAGAAATTTAGTGAATTTAATTCTAAATGCAGAATGCAAAAATTAGAATAACAGGGACTGCCAAGCAGTTCGGTTCAAAGAGTAGACCGAAACGGTGCTTTTAATTTTGACATTAAATCTAGTTTAAATGTATATTGAGGCTCTAATTCTAGGGTTGTAGAAGTCCAAGAGATTGTTAATGGTCCATTCACGAATTTAAGCAATTGAAAACTAGAAAAAGAATTTCCAAAGTCATAAAACCTGTATTATTACAATAATATTCGCCCTTTTGTCAGACATGTGTTACTTGTCAAAAAACCAGCACAGAATAATTCACTTTCTCGATTGAGATAATTAATTAAAAGTTTGAAAGAATGGTGACATTGAAAACCAAGTTGAAAGAAAAGAAGAGGTTTTCTTAAAGGATACTGTCTGTGTATTTGGCTCATTCTTTACTTCAACGACAGTCTAAATTTTCTCCTCTTTAGAACAGAACAAAAGTTGAAAAAATTCCATGGATCTAAAGAAACGGAGAGAAAATGAAGCTAAAGTCAAATCAGAGCAATTAAAAGTAGAGGAAAAGACAAACAAAATACATGTTTGGAGGCTAATTAAAAACCAAGACCTTAAAACTTCTCAATTCGCTCAATCTCTCCAACTTTCTCTTCTCCTCAAACTTTTCAATGTATCTGTTATACTAATATTCTTGCTTATATCTTCAATAGTGTTCATTTTTTATTACTAATTGAAAGATTAACAAGTATATAGTTTTAACCTTTCAATTAATAATAAATAGATCTCATTATGTTTAATTAATATTAATATATGGACTTATATAAGGAAAAAACAGTAAGAGTATGTGGAAACCGAAATGGAAATGAAGCAGAGAAAGAAGAATAATTTAAATCTTTAAAATAAAATAAAAGCAAGGTATCCTTACTTTTGAAATTGAAAAGTGTATTAAATATTTTATCAATTTAGTGTTGGACTAAATTTAGGCCCCTGCAATTTAATGCTGATTTTGTTGCAGTATATTTTTATTATTATATATTATGTGCCAACACTTTTTCTATTGATTCGATTAAAAAAAACTTTCTATAAATAGTTACTTTCGATCAATATCATGTTTAGTTTACCGTTTAAAAGACTCGTTTTTAGAATGAATTTGGAAATCTGGTTAAAATTAAAATTTCCGATTTTTCTTATGATTTGGTGGGTTTGGTGTAACTTCGCTTATAACGAAGCCACATTAAAGTGGCATTCTCTACATTATCTTTTAACTTGTTTAATTACTTGTAAAATTAATTTTCATAGCCACTTTGACAACTCAACTACATTCATTAATCTTTTTTTAAAAAAAAAGAAAAATTCATATATATACAAATATATATACAAAAAAACCAAAAAATCTCCAAATTTAATGGATCTTTCTTTAAAAAAAGCATTGATTGTTTTTTTTTAGAAATCATTCAATTATAGAAATTAAAAAATGACTTGTGTAACAATATGTGAATTGTTTACAGTTTTACGTGAATTTATTATATGTAATAATAAATCAGATTGTACCAACATTATACAGCCTGAAAAATGCTATAGAGAAAAGTTAGATTTATCATCTATTGCAACCACCACAACAATAAATTCAGCAACCTTAACTTCTACAACATCAGTAACATCAATATCAACAACAGTAACTGTTAATTCTTGTAATAATAATTCAAAAATAGATGGCGAATATAAAATTTCATTAATTAAATTACCGACTGAGATCATAATAGAAATTTGTAAAGAAACTTCACCGTATGATTTGTATAGTTTATCAACAACATGCAAGTATTTTCGTAATTTGTTATGGTCGAAATCTGATGCAACACAATTGATTTGGAGAGAATCTAGAAAGAAATTTCTGAAATATCCGGAATTAGATCCACCATTTGGCTTAACCGAACAAAAATACATCTGGCTAACTTTATTAGCAGATAAATGTCAATTTTGTGATGGATCGTATGAAAAATTTTATTACGAGATTTGGCCTTCAATGATTATTTGTTGTGGGAATTGTTTCGGTGAAAAAACTATACAATTATCGTAAGTATATATAAAATGATATTATGTATACATATTAACACATATTTTCATTTAATCAACTAACAACCAACTCTAAAAAATTAAATTAAAATCAAAGAATACGTAACCCACCATCTTCGATTCCAAAAGAAGTATTTTCGCTTATTCCGTCTACAAAGTGTTTTAATCCATCGGTTTTCTATCAAAGATTTTATTGGAAATCTGATATAGAAAATACAATGGAAATTTTAAATGGCTTTGATGATGAAGATCGAAAAATGTCTTGGATAGCTGAGAAAGAGATTGAAATCAGGAATATTTTACATGACATGAAACCTTATCAAAAACAAGAATTTCAACAATTATTTAGTCATGGAATTAAAAATAATAAATAATTGAAATAATTGAAATAATTGAAATAATTGAAATTATTTATTCTTTTGTAAATAAGACAATTATATATATATGAATAAGGAAGTTTTTTATATGATAACATTTTTGGCAAAAAAAATTTTTATTTAGAAAATTTATTGGCAAATTGGCAAAGAATTAAGATTATTTAATATTAATATATATAAAAGTATTAAGTAAATTAAGATAATGATAATTTAAATTTTTTTTTTTTTTCAAATAAATAATATGAAATTTTTTTATTAATATTTTATAAATCTTTACGTTTTTCATATTTCTTCAAAAACATCATTATTATTCTTTTTAAAAGCCCAATTTCAATTCGAGTTATAATTTATGATTTGAATTTTTAGAAATTATACATTCTAATATTTGTTATTTTGATCATCAATCATTAATTTTCAGTAAAAGCCCTCTTTACTTCTTTAGAAAATTTGTCATCAATCAAGAAATCCAAACCAACCAAAGTAATACCTTTAGAAGCTATAATGGTTTCCTCATGTGCCAAAATAGTTTTAGCAGCTTTAGTAAATCCTATTGTATGATTAGAATTGCCACCAGGTAATGTATGTATATCGTACATTGGGTGTATACCAGGCACTACATACGTAACATTACCTTGATCAGTTGAGCCAATTGGGAATGCTGATTGTTCATGTTTTGGTCGGAAGTTTTTACCAAATACATTGGTTAAATAGTATTCATATCTTGTAGCTAAAGGTTCATTGCTTTTAACATCTACTTATTCATATCATAGATTATTATTATTATTATATTACATTAATTTCAAAAAAGAAATTTTAAATATTACCATGAACTTCTTTTTTCCAATTAGTTTTTACTTTAGTTCCAGTAGCTTCAGATGCAGCATCAAAGCATTTTTGAATACGTGGTTGTAAAGATCTTAAATCATTTCTTGTTTTACCACGAATATAAAATGATCCAGAAGTATAATCAGGAATAACTAAATAAATAAATTATATTAAAAAAATGATTATTATTATAGATTGAAATTTAAAAAGAAAAATTATTTAACTGTTTGGAGCATTTCCACCATTAGTAATGATTCCATGAATTCTAAAAAAAACAAAAAAGATTTTTTTAAAATAATAAATTTTTTGAAATCAATTAATGACTTTTTTTTGCTACCTATCAGTAGGTAAAATTTGTTGTCTCAGTAATGAAATATTGTTATAAGCCGAAATTAAAGCATCTAATGCATTAATTCCTAATCAATTATATAAAAAATTAAAAATTTTTTTATTGGTTTTAATTTTTTCTCTCAAAAAAAAAACCAAGATTCATATATATTTTCGATTAATAAAATACCATTCCATGGATCTCCTAAAAATTAACAAATAAATATTACATACATACATACATACATACATATATACACATACATACGTATATGAAACATATTTGGTTATTTAGAATACCTGAAGCATGTGCATTCTTTCCAAAATATTCTACAGTAACAGGTCTTAATGCGAGAAAACTCATGAATGCTGCATCAATAACGCTATTTAAAAAACAATACCAATAATTAATTAATAATAGCATTTTAAAATAGTAATTATTATAATAATGATGATGTAAATTATTTAGAAACCCTGGATGAACCATCAAAGAAATATCAACATTATCATAAGCACCAGCCTCAATTAAATCAATTTTTCCATTAGTACTTTCTTTAAAAAAAACATAAACATATATAATATATAACATTAATAATAATAATAATGATAATGATAATAATGATAATAATGATAATAAATAAATACCTTCAGCAGGAGTGCCAAATAATTTTACAGTTCCTTCAATTTCATATTTTTCAATAACTGATTTAATACCAATTGCAGCAGCAACACCGCTTATTGCTATTAAATCTATATTTGCATGAGTAAGTAAATATAAATGAGATTTAAAAAATATCTTAATTTATAAACCCATTTACATAACCATGTATAGTAACTTACTATGACCACAGGCATGACCTATTCCTGGAAGTGCATCATACCTTAAAATTCACAAAATGTTCAATTTAAATAACCATATATTAATATATGCATATAAATTTAAGAGAGTAAAACCAAAATTTAAAATGATCACCCACTCTAAAAAGTAAATTAGTGTTAATGATTACGATAAAGAAAATCAAAATCAATCCAATTTTTTCTAATTACCAGAATTAAATGACACTACTTTTCCTTTTCCAACTTTAGATTGAAATTCTGCAGTAAAAGCTGTTTCGATTCCATATGCACTTGGAGTTACTTCAAATCCTTTGGATTTCAAATATGTAACTAACAATTCATGTGCATATTTTTCTTGATTTCCTAATTCTGGATGTTCATGAATCTATTTTTACGTATGTCATGTATTTAAATATTATTTTAAATTTTTAAAGTTATCATCAAAAAAAATTTAAACAACAACTTTTAAGCTTATTTCTCTCAATTCTGATGAAATTTGATCGATTGCTTGTAGGGCCGTTTTAGCATATTCCGGATTATTAATATTAGAAACATCAACATCTTTATGATTTGGTAGTAAATTTTGAAACGTATTATTATCATTATCATTATTAGTATAGCGGTATCGACGGTGAAGAATTGGCTATTGTTGTAAACAATATCATTCATTCGTTATATAAAATTTAATATATATATATTTTTTTAAGAAATTTTTGTTTTATTTTTCTACCTTTTTTTTAAACAAATTTTTAAATTTAATTTTTAAATGAACCAAAAAAAATCTACTGTTTTTGTTTCCACCATTATATTTCTCATCAATATCAACATTATTAATACACATTATTTATTTATTGATTTATTTGTACTATAAATTTTGTTCAAGTTTATATCTTTGGGAAGAGTCACGTGTATAAAGTTACACGATTAAACACGATTTTTTGATTTTTTTAATTATGACATCAAGTTGATAATGCTAAAAGCAACAAAGAATATTATTACAAGTTTTTTGAAACAAACTACTATAAAACCATTTATTTGTCATATTGTATAATTTTTATTATTATTGGAGAAGATTTTATTTCATTTTCAAAATCACGTGTTTGTGATAAATCGGTTGACCACACTCGGTTATTCGTGATCGACTCATCCGAAGGTTATCCGTGTATTAGTAGTATCGATTTTATCATTCAAATTAAAAAAAAGAATATTATTATTATTATTATTATTATTATTATTATTATTATTATTATTATATTGATTATTATTTATTATTATTATTATTATATTGATTATTATTTATTACTTATATATAAAAAAAACACAAGACAAAATAATAATTCAATGCTTATTTTTTCACTTAAAAACAAATAAAAAATACACAAATTAACATCTTAATCATATTAATATGAAAAAATAACTTGTAATTCGAGGGAAAATCAAAAACATACCAATTAATTATAATATAGATCTTTAAATATTAACATTTTTGTTAATAAATAAAATTTATCATTATTATCGTTAATTAATTTGTTTTGGATATGGATATATATGTTTTATAAAAATAGTAGAAAAAAATAAAGAATAAAGAATAAATCGAAATGTGTCAATTATGTTGATCAATTTTCCAAAAAAAAATTTTTTTTTAATAAAAAAAAAAAGAAACGAAAAAAAATATAACGAAAAGAAATAAATAATCGAAATTTTCTTTTAATTAATCCACGATGATGGTTCCTTTTTCATCAAGAAAAAAAAACCTAAAAAATTAAAATAAAATATCAATAAATCGTTATAATAACTCATTATTACAAAACGAAAAAAAGAGGCTCTTTAACCTAAGTTAAATGTTCAACTTTCTAGGTGATTAACCAATGGACAATTATTATTCGTGATTAAACATGCTTAAAAATGCAAATTTATCATGAATATTTTGTTTATTTAAGAAATCGATATGATTGTTAAGAAAAACACCGAAAAAGAGAAAGAAAGTAGAGGCTTGATTAGCCATAAATTTTTTTTGTGCAGGAAGAAGAAATTCCTGATTTAAAAATAATTTAACTTTTTGATCTTTTTATATAAATTATTTATTTAGAATTTTGTATAATAAAATAACTACCGAATAAATTTAATAAATACAATCAAAATTAAAATCACCGAGGTTGCATAATAAGAATAAAATGATTGATTCACAAAAATTCATCTGATAACATAAAATATCGTTAACTAACCAATAAAGTGAATTGATTAAATCATTAAGTGATGGTCTTCTTGTAGGTAAACTTTGGTTATTGATTTTCCGTTCTCATAAACAAATAATTTAAAGATACAAAATTAAAGTTAAAAGGCTGATTTGTCAATTTGATGATGATAAAAACGATGAAATCAATCTTTTAATTTCAGTACGTGGGTATGTGCAGATATATATATATATATATATAAATGCATGCCTTGAGGAATTTTTTTTTTAAAAAAATATTAATCCGGAATAGCTTGATTTTATTCTTCCAAAAAAGAAGATTTGATAAAACATATGGTGCGAACGTAAAAAATTTTTTCCATTAAGTTTATTATTTTGTTAATAACATAATAATGATTATTGTTTATCAATACGTACATACACACACATGCATACATAAATATATTAATAATAATTAATATTAATATTTTTACACGTAAATAATTACAACACATTCGATATTTACTCAATCTTCAATTTCCATTTACTGTTTTATGTTTTTTTGTCGCAGGTTCGCACGTTCGTTAACTCCCTCCCCCTTCGATTACATAATAGGAAATAGTGGGTTTGACAAATTAAAATGTTTATTAAAGACTTGATAAAAAAAAATTTTATGTGGTGAAACAAACCAAGAATTACAGTTTTGATACGTTTTAATACGTATTTTTAGAATAAATATATTTACTAAAACGGGATTAGGCTTCATCAGAGAATGAATGAATGAGAATGCATGAACAATTATTAAATTGAAGTTTTTAGAAAATATTTGTTTCTACGTGAAAAAATCATGATCACCACGACAAAAGTTTTATATTTTAGATCAAATTTGGTAAATTATTTTATGTAAATAAATAATCAAGCCAAATGAACACATGAACAAACATAATCCCTCCTGTATTAGATAAGGGAATGTATATGTTACTACTACTGTATTTATTTTCAGGTTCTTTATCATCATGCATCCAAAATTAAAAAGAGTAACTTTTTGTTTATTGCATTAATCAATTATTTTAGAAAAAAAATTTTTTTTTTTTGAAGCTCCTCAATTGATTAAAAAAAATCCGTTGTCTTGGGAGGGGAATGATATACATGACATTTGAAAACACAAAATAGAAAGTTTGTCACTCCACGAAATTTTGAAAAAGGGAAATTATGATCCAAATTGCATAAGTTCCACCCACACACAACAGTTAATTAGTAAATTATAAATCATTAGGTAATCAATTAAATAATAATCAAATAATAAATAATGATAATAACAGTAATAATAATAATAATAATAATAACAATAATATAGATTTCTTCCTTTTTTAATTAATTAATGTTAATGCTCAGAATATGTATTATAAATTAATTAATTGCAACTTGCGCACCAAAAAAGATTGTGAATAAAGGACGCGCATTTAATTGATTATTGCTTGGCTTAAAAAAAATTTGCAATGTAAATTTACACATGTTAAATTAATATTACAACTAATATTAATATGGTCAAAAATCACATTCGAAAAAACCGACGAAACTTCTGGAACTTGGGTTTTTCTTTTGTACTTTGATGTTCTAATACGCGCAATAAGTTATATCGTCGTTCTTTGGGAAAAAACAATTTCCGTGACTTTCCGAGGTGACGGAAAAAGGGAAGCATTCATTTTACCAACAATCATCATTTTATCGACAACCCAGGGTTACATTTAACCTCCACATAACCAAACAACTAAATAAAATGCTAAAATGGAACGCCGCTACACCTCGGGAATTGTTTTTCCCACCTATGCAGAAGAAAAAATAACGGGGAAAGCCAACAAAAATAAATGTATTGATCTTCGTTATCATAACAATGAATTGGAAATTCATTGTTTGATCAATTATCACCATCACTCCATAAAATAATATTTATCATCAAAGCACCCACATTAATATTGCGGGGAAGAAAAATAATCGCATAATTTAATTAATATTAATATAAATTTATTAAGAATTTTTTCGTAAAATTCGATCTACAAGAAAAGATAAAGAGAGTACACACAATTTTATAAAAAATCTATTTGTAAGAGTAACAATTTATATATTTACAACTTTTACAAGAAGAAATAGACAATAAAGACTTTACTAGAAAATAAAAATATATATTAAAAGACAAAATTTTAAGATTTTTTCTCATAAAAAAATAACAGTATAAACAAATATTTACAAAATAAATTAAAATAAAAAAATTTTTTTTTTTTTTTGATGCTTTTCAATTCTCTCTCTTTTAATTTCGAAAAAAAAAAAAAATAATATATATATATATATATATTGTGTATGTAAAAATAAAAGAAATTTTCGCGTGTATATAACCTTTTTCAAATATTTTTTTTGTGAATTATAAATATCAACACATTTACCCAGACTTGTATGTGATTAATAATAAAAAATGATGGTGGTGATGATGACGTTAATGAACATTAAAATCTTAGAAAATCTTAAAATTAAACTTAAAATATAACATATATATATAAATATAAATATAGAAATTCGTCCATACCCAAAAACATAAATTAATTAACTAATAGTAGAAAGAAAATGAAAGAAGAAATAAAAAAATTTTAACGGCGAACACGATACGATATAATAGTTTTTGTCTTTTCCACACGATTTTTTTTTTGTTTTCATGTTAATATCATGATTTACTTTTGTTTGCCACTAAATTGCGATTTTTTTTTATCTATTAAAACAATTAAAAAATTATTATTGTTTTTTGTGTGAGAGATCAAAAAAATAGATTCGACAGACTACCTACTTAGTTTGTACTATTTGCCAATTCATTATTAACAGCACGGATTTTTGTAAATTTCCAAATAATTTGGATTATTTATTTTTTATTTATTATTAAAAAGTGGAACTGATCTTTCAACAGAAAAATAAAATTTCTAGGTCTTTAAATACCTTATTTTGTTATCAAGGTTGAACTTTAATATAATGAAAAAAATTATATATATATTAATCTTCTTTCTATAAACGATAACTTACATATATATTTAACTAATTATTTAAATGACAATAATAAATCTGATAATTGATGATCTGGTACTGATGGTTATAATGATGACCTTTTGCAGATTTAGACTTCTATAAAAATTATATAATGGCTGGCATCCATCAAATAGCATTAATAAATAGTGTTTACCAATTTAGTGAAATAAGAAAAAAAACTCTATTTCATCATTAATTTGAGAATTGGTCTCATTAAAATTATCCCACTAAAATTTAAAGCGAAGGAAAGCCTTTTTGCATGAAAGACGATACTACCAATACATATTTATATATATTATATTCTGTTTATGTGAGTTTTGCGGTAATCACCGACAATTATAGTGTAATTAATTGAAATATCACCAACTTTTCGTCATTATTTTTCATCAATTTACAATGATAATAAATCCATATGATAACCTATACATACATCCATATATATATATATATATGCAATGCCCGAAGATGATCTATTAAGAAAGTTTTAATTACTTTTTTTTTTGTGAATGGAAAATTCAGTCAATAAATGCTTTATTGGTAGTATGTCTTGAATGTAAAAAGCAGATCAAAATGGTTTCTTTATCACAAAATTTTTTTTTTAAGTTTTAACTTTAAAATAATTAATTAATTCTTAAACCCCTCGTACTTTAATTTTATGACGAATTGAAAATTAAAAATGTGCACAAAATAAGTAAGCGTAAATATGAATAAAGTTAATTTTCAAAAAATAACATAAACAAAGATTGACATTTTTTAATCATTTGTTTGTTTTGTAAAAAAAAAAATGATAAAAAATAAAAAATAAACAAATAATAATAATAATATCATGAAAATTATGGTAAATCCTGGACAAATTTTTTTCGATTAAGCAAGCATTACATAAGAAGCATCAGATGTGCATAATCTAATTACGGGTGATTTTTTCCCCAGAAAATGAGCTTTTATAGTGATTGGAGATGGCCGTTGCTTAAAATATTATTTTAAAAAAATCACGTTTCATCATTATTGTCGAATGCTAATTATTAAACAACTTTTGCCAAAGAAAAAAATTACATTCATTATGATAATATTATCGTAATTATGTTGACAACGATGATAATAAATAAGAAAAACGAACAAACAAGTAAACAGATGGATTGGATGGCGATGATGATGACCTTATGTATATAATAATAATAAATAATGTTTGTTTATGTCCGTGCGAGCGCGCGTCAATACCAAAATTATTATTATTGTCATTATCATTGTTGTTGTCATTGTCGTTGTCATCATCATTACTGTTGGAACAATTTATTTATTTGTTCTGAGTAATTCAGGTTTTATCACTTGATGTGCTGTGTGTGTGTGTGTGTGTGTGTGTGTGTATATACACTTACTATTTTAATAATATCGATCCGTAGATTGATTATATATATCTCACTGTTTAGATCATATATACAATCAATCACACATATAAATAAATGATTTGTTACACGGTTAGAACCTTCTATTCTTATTCAACACAATAATTAATTTTATTCTATTGCGCGCTCGCTCAATTTACATTTTATACTTATATAACGTTAAAAACCCTCTCATTGAAAATAAATTTTTTTTTTTAAAAAAAAAAATTTATATCATAGCGTAAACCATAAAAATCTTTATAGAAATAATTGGTTTCATAATGTTTTAAGTATTTTAACCAAAAAACTGATCAAATTACTTTTACGTCTATGGTAAAATCGAAGAAAAAAAAGAATATGTTTTGTATGTATGATGTATGTGTGAAAAAATAATTGAAGATTTAATTAATCTCGCGCGTTTGGGGAAAAAATAGTTATTAATAAGGATAAAAAATTCCATCTCTTGATATATTATTTTAACAAAAAAAAAGGTTTTATGACTGAATTATAAAAATAAACGATTATCGAAAATCAAAATTCATTATTTATAAAAATGATGATGCATCACCTAAAATAAATAATATTTTAATTCAAATAGTTATATGTGAGTAAAACGAAACTTTCTTGTATAAGGTTTATGACGTGTGAAATATTTTCATGCCTACCAGAATTTATTCTCCAAAGAATATCACGAAACATATTGGGAGATGGTGATGGTACGATTAAAGGATTATTATATTGATAATTATTAAACACATCTAATTTTTTTTAAAGTTAATTTACACCAATCAATACACACAAAAATTTTTACCCAAAAAAAAAATTACGTACTGTATGTATTTGGTTCCAACATATTGTTATTATTATTGTATGGCATTGTAGCGGCGGTGTAATAATTTCCAATATATGATGATTCATCGTAAACATATGGAGGATGAGTATTTAATAATTCATTAAATGTATTACCATTGTAGCTGTCACTACCAGAAGTCAACCTGTTGTTTTCTTCCATGGCTAAATTTTCCAAATATGATTTGTCGATAATTGGAACGGGTGGCATTGTTGGCATTAATGTTGGCGATATTGAATAATTTATGAATTGTGTATCGATTAACATCGGAGTCGGTAGCATCGTTGACGCTGGTGATGATATCAATGACGAAGAGGAGGAGGATGATGATGATGATGATGATGATGATGATGATGATGATGATGATGATGATTTAATAGTTGTTGTCATGGGTGTTGATCCTGTTGATCCTGAGGTAATTAATGGTGAAGTCAATATTTCATTTGCAAAATATTGATCATGATTGCTAATAACAATATTATTATTATTATTATTATTATTATTATTATTATTATCATTATTTCCGTATGAATCTATTAAAAAAAACACAAATAAAAACAATTAGTTCAGGGACGATCTATCCTACAAATAATAAGTGTACAAATGTTCTTACTATTTTGTAGAAAGTTGTTTGTACTAGATATAATGAGATTATCATCTTTAGCATCTTCAACGATCCTATCATTATTGACTTCATCATTACCATCATCACACACACCATTATTCAAGTCGTCAGCGTTCACGTTAATATTTAAGTTGACATTAAGATTTATTGGCTGGGTGATTTCAGATGAAGTTTTATTCGATAGACCGACACGAAAATTAAGTTTTTCACAAACAACTATTTTATTGACTACCTTCTTCACTTTTCGTTTATGTGTGAGTGGTCGACCTTTAGGAGGCCCACGCTTTTTTTGTGGGACTAAAAATTCGCAACAGAGTTTAAGCCTTTGACATCTTTGACAGGTTGTGTTCCCCGTACATTTTACTTTCCTAATTTGGCAGTTCTTGCAAGCATTTGTCACTTTACTTCGTGTCGTCTCTTGCTTCATATTATTATTTGTGGTATTATTGAAGTCGTTCTTGCTACTTTTTTTACTATTGATTTTAGTTATTCTCGGTTGTTTTTTCATTTCTTAATATTGTATATAATTATTGACGATAAAAGGGAAAAAAAAGATGAGTTGGTTTTTGTTATTTTGTTAAGTGAAAGAGAATGAATGTGTGGGTAAATCGAAATAAAAAAAATGAAAAATTATCGGCAATCAAAAAAAATCATCATTAAAGAGTATTTTTTATATAGTACCAAATTCCTACTTTAAAAAAAATTTTTATTTATTAAGAGTTTGATAAATTTTTATTTATTAAGAGTTTGATAAAAAATTAATTTTATTTTATTTTTTTTCGTATCAAATTTTATTTATTTATTTTTTTTTTTAAAATTGATTATTTCGTTTCGAATATTTTAAAAAAGAAATCGTTGTCAAATTATGTCAATTTTCCAAAAAAAATTTTTTTTAAGACTTTTTTTTTTTATTATTATTATTATTCCGTTTTTTAAAACCTTTTCTCCGCATTTCTCTACAAATTTGTTAAATTTTAATTATTTTTTTTTATGAAACTTGAAACTTTAAAAAAACAACCCTATAAAAAAATAAAAATAAATTATTTTAATATTAATTATTTAATACAATAATTACTTCATTTGTATTATTCTTTTTTCCCACCGCTTCCCCAAAAATAAATATAAAATTGAATCTAAACCAAATTGGTATATATTAAAAGTTAAAATAAAACGGATTATAGTAATAATAATATAATAATAATCTATTTTTTTACTATTATTACTATCATTAATCATTAATTGCTTCTACTATCTATATTGAGCGAGGTCAAAAAAACAAAAAAAAAGACCGTGTGATTTTTTCCGTAATATTATTATACTTTTTTTTTAAAAAAAGTATATTGCGAGCTCCGTTTACCCTTTCTAACAAATGTTTGATTTGCAGAACGCACATCTAAAGGTCTTTGAAGGTCCAACACAAGTTTTACTAGTGTACCTCGGTGCAGACGATCACCTTGCAGTTAGGATTGATGGTGGGTTGGTTTTCGCATATGGGTCTCACACATCTTTCCTTTTCAGGTATTCTCTCCCCCAAACCTGTTGACTACCATAAATATCCGACCACCTGATGATCATTTTAATAATCGTAAATGTTACGCCTTATGCAGTTCAAAATTTTATTAATCAAACCGGGACTGGTGCATCAAGTAAACATGTTTTTTAAAGTTAATTTGCATATATATATAAACTTAAAGTCTCGTCGAATTTGCATTATTAATGAATTTAGAATGAAAATTTTAAATTAGATAAAAAATTCCGTGATTTTTATAAAACTTTGAGCTTAGTAAAAACCTTCAAAACTCTGTCGAATCATGGATTACATCATTAAATAAGTCCACTTAAAATATATATGGTTAAAATTTGATCAAGTATAGACAACAAAACGTAAAGCCTTAAAATTTGCATTTTGTCAACTTTATTTAAGTGTTTATATAATAAAATTACGGGGTGGTCGGATACTTTTTTAAACCCTTTTCACGAACTAATTTATGCCAACACCATATCGCGGATATATGTGATCTGTTACGTTGAGCAAATTTTATTAATGAAATAATATTATACATTACAATGAAGAAATTTGACCTTATTTGGTAAATGTTTCCATTAATACCATACCGAACCTTTCGAAGCTTTTGTAATTTATAGATTTTGATTTAAGAAAACGTTACTTTTTTAGTAAGGATTCTTTTCCTTTGACGTTACACAACTTGGGTGGTCGGATATTTATAGTTGCTTCACTAATAACATAGGGTCAGGGTCTTTAAATTTTTCGAATTCTTTATTGATTGATTGATGTTATTATTTTTCACGTAAAAAATGTTAAACATTGGGTTTGGCTGTATGTCTAGCAAGCAGTACCGGTTCATTTTCGATATGATTTGTTTATCCTCCTTCATTTTAGGAAAGAGCTTCCCTGATTGAAGGTTTTAAAAAGAAGATTTCTTTAAAACGTTAGGTGTTTGGTTAGTTGAATCGTGCATGATTCAAAAAAATCTATAATAATTTTCATTGAGCACAATGGTTTACTAATCAACACCAGTTTGTTATCATAATGGATTACGTCGGAGAAGGTGGTCGGTTGGTTAGTGCTGTTTGTGATAAAATCGAAAACATCACGATATTTTAATATAAAAATTGGGGAAAAACAAAATTATTTATTTATTTTTTTTTTTTTTTAAAAAAATAATACATTTTATTTTTTTATTTGTATATTTCTCATTTCTCATACTAGTTTTTATCGATGGGGTTTGATGGATAATAAAATAGTTAAATATGTGTATTATTTGATATAAAAAGAAAATAAAAAACCATTTTAAAATCAATTTACCCAAAAAGGTAAGAATACAAATACAAAATAAAATACACAAAAAACTATTTGCTATATTTTTTTTTTTTTATAGTAAAGACTTCATCTCTCCTTATATCTATCTATACATCAACAAATTCAAGGAAGTAATAAGTTTGTTCTAGACAAAAGAAAAAAATTAACTTATTAAAAATAAAACAAGGTTAATGATTAAATGAGTAATTTTATAGAATTTACATATATTATATTATATGTTATAAAACTTGCATTATTATATATTATAATGAAGAGTTGCGTCTGTTACAAGTCAAGTGAAAAATCTAAGATTTTATTATAGAAACGTTTAGATTATAATTTATATTATTTACAGCACGAGCAATAAGAATCTTCTTACCGAATATACGAGTATATATAAAACAGTTAATTATTATTATGCGTATTTATGCGTATCGTATATTATTTATAATACAACCGATACTTGATGTAATAAAGCATTTGTTTCGGCACTTTTTTAAAAAAAAATATATAGATTATATAAATATTATATATATATATATATATATATATATATATAGAGAGAGAGAGAGAAATCAACTTCATCATATAATCGTTTGTTTGTTCACCACATCCATACGGTTCACTATATAGCTATATAATAGAATTCGCCATATAATAGATCCCTCACTATATATAAATTTCACAACAACACCGCCACATCTCCCTCCACCATTCATCGTACCTATCAAACACAAGCTATACCAAATAATGTTAAATATTACATCAACATTATATTCTCAAATTTTAACAAATTTTAATGAAATATTATAGGATTTTGCTATATAGTAAGTTGTCACATCGTCTTACGACCCACACATTATCTTATTATTCCAACCATTCATTGTATATTGAATATTATTCATATTAAATTCTGATTTTATTCTATTTCAAAATTTAAACTCAATAATATATAGTTTGATATGTGTGTGTAATATAGGATCTATACAATCCACACAGTATCATATGACTTACTCGTTATACACCAACGATTTCACTATATATTGGACGTGATCCATTGAATTCAATTAAATTAATATTATATTTTTCAATTTTTAATCAGTCTCTAATCAAATCTTAATCAAATTTTAATCAAATAAAAACTTACTAGATTCTTCATCCACTCTCGTTTTTATTGATAAACACCATATTATTACAAGTATATTTCATTATTATTCACGTTTAAATTACATAACTTTTTCACTACAATATCTGATGATAGTATTGTAATAGCAATAATAATTGATAAAAAAGTGAGATATTTCTGGGAACCCTTTGAAATTGATAGCATCTCACAGCACTACATTATATAGCATCCGAGATTGCAAGCAAGTAAGTATTGTTTAAATAACAAATAGTAAATATATTTTGCTTATCTTTTTAACGTTATTAATATCTGCTTCTCAACAATAAAAACAAATAAAGAAAAGTCACCCATGTATAAATAGTTTAAAGAGAGGACTATCTTCTTCCACCAAGACTTTCCAAGGTTGAAAGTTGACGAACGAAAGCATATTTGGACATTACCATGTGCTTTGCACAATAACTAAACCAACATAAAGGTAAATAATCATAATATGAAGTCATTATTACATGATAAAATGCGTTATACAGGGCTTTTCTGTCAAACCGCGTTTGTTATTGAGTTGATCAATCTCCCCTAAAAAATATTTTTATTGTGTCACTGAAAACCGAACCTCTTTTTTTCTAGTTTTCTGTTGTCTTTTTGCTTAGCATGTTTGTTTGCAGTTACACTCACACAACATCTCGTTATAATATAAAAAAAATGATGCTGTGTTAATTATGATGTAATATAATATAAGCAGCAAAGTCTAAACAAGGGTGACTAACATTAATTCTATTTTAATTGTGATTAAATTTCCTAAATTTGATTCATTTTTAAATGATAAACTCTTCTTTTACAAAGAATATTCTTTGTTGACTCAGTATAAATAATAAATAATTATTTTATACTATGATTATTATTATAAAATTGATATCAGCAAATATCATGAGAATGTTTTATCAATCATTGTTTTATCTGATTGTTGTTTCCTAGATACAACATTTAATGTATGCAGACAAAGTTGAGCCATCTATCCGATTAAAATTCTTTTTTTCAAACATTTATTGCCGGTATCCTTCCGACTTATTTCGTCTTGTTCCGAGATACAATTTCAACCCCAAAAAAAACAATTATACATGTGTATTTTTAACCCACGCAAAAAAATTTTTTAACAAAACTATCACTTTAAACAGTTTCAAATAATATTTTTATTAAATAAAAATGAGAAATTGCCATTTATTTTATTTTATTTTTTTTTAAAATATCATGATCTCTCGTCGTTCGTCGTTATTACTATTATTGATAATGATCTCAAAATTTGTCCAAATAAGAAATTTTACAATAGCACGTCATGCATCGTCCGCATTGTGCATATTACACTAAACTTTTTTTGTTGCATCCTGGTGACCTCGGAAAAACAACTATTAATCGAGGCAACAAAATAAAAATGAGGTTTTAATTTGTTTAGAATATAATTATTGTTATATAGTACCAGTCGTCGTGTAACTAGTATAAATTTAGAAACTATTTCCAGAAATTCAAAATTTGATTGGTTAATAATGTTACACGGCCCTTTGCGCCCTCTCTATTTTACACACTGGTTAGTACGATTTATTCTATTGTCTGTTGTACGACGACGGTTGATGCTTTTTCACGTGCCTCTAACACTATGAGTCAAAGATTTTGAATGAATAAATGATTGTGTGTGTGTGTGCGCGCGAATGTGTTGTGTGTGTGTAAATGAATAGAATAAAGTTGTTTTCTAAATGTTTGTTTATTCTGTGAATCTTGAATAGATGGATATTGTTTTGTTGTAAAAAACATACTAAATTTAAATATTATGTAAACTAGCTGGACAGTCACCTACCTCACTTGCTAATCTAAAAACAGATGCATCGTTAATTATTAGTTCCACGGTATATATATATAGTGAGAATTATATTATTATTTTTGATTCAAAATCAGCCAAAATACTTTACATGTTATGAAAATTTACTCGGGGCCAAAAAAATTGTTTATTTGTAAAAAAACGTAATTATTAAAGTTATGATATATAATAATCAGATTATTTTTATCAAGAATTATCGAGCGTGTCCATTAATTTGCTCATTATATTCAAAAAGAGACGAAAAATGCACATGTATGTGTAGGTAGGTATGTAAATAATTAACGAAACTTCAAAATAATAAATTGAAATATGATCTTAAACTTTTTTTTTAAACATATAAATAAATAAAAATATATAAAATAATAAAATAAATGTACAACAAATTTGGCAGAAGTAATTAATTTATTTGTTGAACATAATAAAACTTTATCAAACTCTTAATAAATAAAAATTTATCAAACTCTTAATAAATAAAAATTTTTTTTAAAGTAGGAATTTGGTACTATATAAAAAATACTCTTTAATGATGATTTTTTTTGATTGCCGATAATTTTTCATTTTTTTTATTTCGATTTACCCACACATTCATTCTCTTTCACTTAACAAAATAACAAAAACCAACTCATCTTTTTTTTCCCTTTTATCGTCAATAATTATATACAATATTAAGAAATGAAAAAACAACCGAGAATAACTAAAATCAATAGTAAAAAAAGTAGCAAGAACGACTTCAATAATACCACAAATAATAATATGAAGCAAGAGACGACACGAAGTAAAGTGACAAATGCTTGCAAGAACTGCCAAATTAGGAAAGTAAAATGTACGGGGAACACAACCTGTCAAAGATGTCAAAGGCTTAAACTCTGTTGCGAATTTTTAGTCCCACAAAAAAAGCGTGGGCCTCCTAAAGGTCGACCACTCACACATAAACGAAAAGTGAAGAAGGTAGTCAATAAAATAGTTGTTTGTGAAAAACTTAATTTTCGTGTCGGTCTATCGAATAAAACTTCATCTGAAATCACCCAGCCAATAAATCTTAATGTCAACTTAAATATTAACGTGAACGCTGACGACTTGAATAATGGTGTGTGTGATGATGGTAATGATGAAGTCAATAATGATAGGATCGTTGAAGATGCTAAAGATGATAATCTCATTATATCTAGTACAAACAACTTTCTACAAAATAGTAAGAACATTTGTACACTTATTATTTGTAGGATAGATCGTCCCTGAACTAATTGTTTTTATTTGTGTTTTTTTTAATAGATTCATACGGAAATAATGATAATAATAATAATAATAATAATAATAATAATAATAATATTGTTATTAGCAATCATGATCAATATTTTGCAAATGAAATATTGACTTCACCATTAATTACCTCAGGATCAACAGGATCAACACCCATGACAACAACTATTAAATCATCATCATCATCATCATCATCATCATCATCATCATCATCATCATCATCCTCCTCCTCTTCGTCATTGATATCATCACCAGCGTCAACGATGCTACCGACTCCGATGTTAATCGATACACAATTCATAAATTATTCAATATCGCCAACATTAATGCCAACAATGCCACCCGTTCCAATTATCGACAAATCATATTTGGAAAATTTAGCCATGGAAGAAAACAACAGGTTGACTTCTGGTAGTGACAGCTACAATGGTAATACATTTAATGAATTATTAAATACTCATCCTCCATATGTTTACGATGAATCATCATATATTGGAAATTATTACACCGCCGCTACAATGCCATACAATAATAATAACAATATGTTGGAACCAAATACATACAGTACGTAATTTTTTTTTTGGGTAAAAATTTTTGTGTGTATTGATTGGTGTAAATTAACTTTAAAAAAAATTAGATGTGTTTAATAATTATCAATATAATAATCCTTTAATCGTACCATCACCATCTCCCAATATGTTTCGTGATATTCTTTGGAGAATAAATTCTGGTAGGCATGAAAATATTTCACACGTCATAAACCTTATACAAGAAAGTTTCGTTTTACTCACATATAACTATTTGAATTAAAATATTATTTATTTTAGGTGATGCATCATCATTTTTATAAATAATGAATTTTGATTTTCGATAATCGTTTATTTTTATAATTCAGTCATAAAACCTTTTTTTTTGTTAAAATAATATATCAAGAGATGGAATTTTTTATCCTTATTAATAACTATTTTTTCCCCAAACGCGCGAGATTAATTAAATCTTCAATTATTTTTCCACACGATTTTTTTTTTGTTTTCATGTTAATATCATGATTTACTTTTGTTTGCCACTAAATTGCGATTTTTTTTTATCTATTAAAACAATTAAAAAATTATTATTGTTTTTTGTGTGAGAGATCAAAAAAATAGATTCGACAGACTACCTACTTAGTTTGTACTATTTGCCAATTCATTATTAACAGCACGGATTTTTGTAAATTTCCAAATAATTTGGATTATTTATTTTTTATTTATTATTAAAAAGTGGAACTGATCTTTCAACAGAAAAATAAAATTTCTAGGTCTTTAAATACCTTATTTTGTTATCAAGGTTGAACTTTAATATAATGAAAAAAATTATATATATATTAATCTTCTTTCTATAAACGATAACTTACATATATATTTAACTAATTATTTAAATGACAATAATAAATCTGATAATTGATGATCTGGTACTGATGGTTATAATGATGACCTTTTGCAGATTTAGACTTCTATAAAAATTATATAATGGCTGGCATCCATCAAATAGCATTAATAAATAGTGTTTACCAATTTAGTGAAATAAGAAAAAAAACTCTATTTCATCATTAATTTGAGAATTGGTCTCATTAAAATTATCCCACTAAAATTTAAAGCGAAGGAAAGCCTTTTTGCATGAAAGACGATACTACCAATACATATTTATATATATTATATTCTGTTTATGTGAGTTTTGCGGTAATCACCGACAATTATAGTGTAATTAATTGAAATATCACCAACTTTTCGTCATTATTTTTCATCAATTTACAATGATAATAAATCCATATGATAACCTATACATACATCCATATATATATATATATATGCAATGCCCGAAGATGATCTATTAAGAAAGTTTTAATTACTTTTTTTTTTGTGAATGGAAAATTCAGTCAATAAATGCTTTATTGGTAGTATGTCTTGAATGTAAAAAGCAGATCAAAATGGTTTCTTTATCACAAAATTTTTTTTTTAAGTTTTAACTTTAAAATAATTAATTAATTCTTAAACCCCTCGTACTTTAATTTTATGACGAATTGAAAATTAAAAATGTGCACAAAATAAGTAAGCGTAAATATGAATAAAGTTAATTTTCAAAAAATAACATAAACAAAGATTGACATTTTTTAATCATTTGTTTGTTTTGTAAAAAAAAAAATGATAAAAAATAAAAAATAAACAAATAATAATAATAATATCATGAAAATTATGGTAAATCCTGGACAAATTTTTTTCGATTAAGCAAGCATTACATAAGAAGCATCAGATGTGCATAATCTAATTACGGGTGATTTTTTCCCCAGAAAATGAGCTTTTATAGTGATTGGAGATGGCCGTTGCTTAAAATATTATTTTAAAAAAATCACGTTTCATCATTATTGTCGAATGCTAATTATTAAACAACTTTTGCCAAAGAAAAAAATTACATTCATTATGATAATATTATCGTAATTATGTTGACAACGATGATAATAAATAAGAAAAACGAACAAACAAGTAAACAGATGGATTGGATGGCGATGATGATGACCTTATGTATATAATAATAATAAATAATGTTTGTTTATGTCCGTGCGAGCGCGCGTCAATACCAAAATTATTATTATTGTCATTATCATTGTTGTTGTCATTGTCGTTGTCATCATCATTACTGTTGGAACAATTTATTTATTTGTTCTGAGTAATTCAGGTTTTATCACTTGATCTGCTGTGTGTGTGTGTGTGTGTGTGTGTGTGTATATACACTTACTATTTTAATAATATCGATCCGTAGATTGATTATATATATCTCACTGTTTAGATCATATATACAATCAATCACACATATAAATAAATGATTTGTTACACGGTTAGAACCTTCTATTCTTATTCAACACAATAATTAATTTTATTCTATTGCGCGCTC
>CAUDNR010004267.1:95104-122795 GCA_958430865.1 Entrophospora sp. SA101 | reverse complement strand
TAATGATCATCAAAATGTAACGCCCACGTGTCATTAATACTTTTTTCTTTTGCCGATCGAACAAATTGGCCCATATGTTTATTATAATAAAATACAATAAACACGAACATTAAATCTTTATTTAATTTATTCAACTTGCACTTTTTTATACCAAAGGTTTGATTTATATATTTAATTGGATCATTGATTATATTGAATGAATTAAATATCATAAAAATCAGACTGCTTTCATTTTTATTTGATTCTTCAAGAAAATTTTCATGTGTTTAATCAGCTTCTTTGATGGTATTTTCAATTACATTGTAATTTATCTGTATACTAGTATTTGAAGTATCAAAATGTTCTCCAAATAATTTCTTTAGTTTGAATTGTGGCATTTGGACAAAGGTGTAAATGGTTTTCACATCTAGATACTGGACTAGTACATTGATATTTGGACTTTTGCAATATAGACATTCAAAACGTAATTGCTTATGACCATTAACATCATTACCAATATGTTTAAAATGTTACCAAATTGCACTTTGGCAAATCATGGAAAAACCCCAATTCAATCGAAACATGGTTGCTATAATAAGTACCCGCAAGGCATAAAAAGAACCCGAGAGGAGGCTGAATTAGAAGCCAAAATCAAGCAGTGTCATTTTCCCAGTTTATAGATCAGAAATTTAGTGAATTTAATTCTAAATGCAGAATGCAAAAATTAGAATAACAGGGACTGCCAAGCAGTTCGGTTCAAAGAGTAGACCGAAACGGTGCTTTTAATTTTGACATTAAATCTAGTTTAAATGTATATTGAGGCTCTAATTCTAGGGTTGTAGAAGTCCAAGAGATTGTTAATGGTCCATTCACGAATTTAAGCAATTGAAAACTAGAAAAAGAATTTCCAAAGTCATAAAACCTGTATTATTACAATAATATTCGCCCTTTTGTCAGACATGTGTTACTTGTCAAAAAACCAGCACAGAATAATTCACTTTCTCGATTGAGATAATTAATTAAAAGTTTGAAAGAATGGTGACATTGAAAACCAAGTTGAAAGAAAAGAAGAGGTTTTCTTAAAGGATACTGTCTGTGTATTTGGCTCATTCTTTACTTCAACGACAGTCTAAATTTTCTCCTCTTTAGAACAGAACAAAAGTTGAAAAAATTCCATGGATCTAAAGAAACGGAGAGAAAATGAAGCTAAAGTCAAATCAGAGCAATTAAAAGTAGAGGAAAAGACAAACAAAATACATGTTTGGAGGCTAATTAAAAACCAAGACCTTAAAACTTCTCAATTCGCTCAATCTCTCCAACTTTCTCTTCTCCTCAAACTTTTCAATGTATCTGTTATACTAATATTCTTGCTTATATCTTCAATAGTGTTCATTTTTTATTACTAATTGAAAGATTAACAAGTATATAGTTTTAACCTTTCAATTAATAATAAATAGATCTCATTATGTTTAATTAATATTAATATATGGACTTATATAAGGAAAAAACAGTAAGAGTATGTGGAAACCGAAATGGAAATGAAGCAGAGAAAGAAGAATAATTTAAATCTTTAAAATAAAATAAAAGCAAGGTATCCTTACTTTTGAAATTGAAAAGTGTATTAAATATTTTATCAATTTAGTGTTGGACTAAATTTAGGCCCCTGCAATTTAATGCTGATTTTGTTGCAGTATATTTTTATTATTATATATTATGTGCCAACACTTTTTCTATTGATTCGATTAAAAAAAACTTTCTATAAATAGTTACTTTCGATCAATATCATGTTTAGTTTACCGTTTAAAAGACTCGTTTTTAGAATGAATTTGGAAATCTGGTTAAAATTAAAATTTCCGATTTTTCTTATGATTTGGTGGGTTTGGTGTAACTTCGCTTATAACGAAGCCACATTAAAGTGGCATTCTCTACATTATCTTTTAACTTGTTTAATTACTTGTAAAATTAATTTTCATAGCCACTTTGACAACTCAACTACATTCATTAATCTTTTTTTAAAAAAAAAGAAAAATTCATATATATACAAATATATATACAAAAAAACCAAAAAATCTCCAAATTTAATGGATCTTTCTTTAAAAAAAGCATTGATTGTTTTTTTTTAGAAATCATTCAATTATAGAAATTAAAAAATGACTTGTGTAACAATATGTGAATTGTTTACAGTTTTACGTGAATTTATTATATGTAATAATAAATCAGATTGTACCAACATTATACAGCCTGAAAAATGCTATAGAGAAAAGTTAGATTTATCATCTATTGCAACCACCACAACAATAAATTCAGCAACCTTAACTTCTACAACATCAGTAACATCAATATCAACAACAGTAACTGTTAATTCTTGTAATAATAATTCAAAAATAGATGGCGAATATAAAATTTCATTAATTAAATTACCGACTGAGATCATAATAGAAATTTGTAAAGAAACTTCACCGTATGATTTGTATAGTTTATCAACAACATGCAAGTATTTTCGTAATTTGTTATGGTCGAAATCTGATGCAACACAATTGATTTGGAGAGAATCTAGAAAGAAATTTCTGAAATATCCGGAATTAGATCCACCATTTGGCTTAACCGAACAAAAATACATCTGGCTAACTTTATTAGCAGATAAATGTCAATTTTGTGATGGATCGTATGAAAAATTTTATTACGAGATTTGGCCTTCAATGATTATTTGTTGTGGGAATTGTTTCGGTGAAAAAACTATACAATTATCGTAAGTATATATAAAATGATATTATGTATACATATTAACACATATTTTCATTTAATCAACTAACAACCAACTCTAAAAAATTAAATTAAAATCAAAGAATACGTAACCCACCATCTTCGATTCCAAAAGAAGTATTTTCGCTTATTCCGTCTACAAAGTGTTTTAATCCATCGGTTTTCTATCAAAGATTTTATTGGAAATCTGATATAGAAAATACAATGGAAATTTTAAATGGCTTTGATGATGAAGATCGAAAAATGTCTTGGATAGCTGAGAAAGAGATTGAAATCAGGAATATTTTACATGACATGAAACCTTATCAAAAACAAGAATTTCAACAATTATTTAGTCATGGAATTAAAAATAATAAATAATTGAAATAATTGAAATAATTGAAATAATTGAAATTATTTATTCTTTTGTAAATAAGACAATTATATATATATGAATAAGGAAGTTTTTTATATGATAACATTTTTGGCAAAAAAAATTTTTATTTAGAAAATTTATTGGCAAATTGGCAAAGAATTAAGATTATTTAATATTAATATATATAAAAGTATTAAGTAAATTAAGATAATGATAATTTAAATTTTTTTTTTTTTTCAAATAAATAATATGAAATTTTTTTATTAATATTTTATAAATCTTTACGTTTTTCATATTTCTTCAAAAACATCATTATTATTCTTTTTAAAAGCCCAATTTCAATTCGAGTTATAATTTATGATTTGAATTTTTAGAAATTATACATTCTAATATTTGTTATTTTGATCATCAATCATTAATTTTCAGTAAAAGCCCTCTTTACTTCTTTAGAAAATTTGTCATCAATCAAGAAATCCAAACCAACCAAAGTAATACCTTTAGAAGCTATAATGGTTTCCTCATGTGCCAAAATAGTTTTAGCAGCTTTAGTAAATCCTATTGTATGATTAGAATTGCCACCAGGTAATGTATGTATATCGTACATTGGGTGTATACCAGGCACTACATACGTAACATTACCTTGATCAGTTGAGCCAATTGGGAATGCTGATTGTTCATGTTTTGGTCGGAAGTTTTTACCAAATACATTGGTTAAATAGTATTCATATCTTGTAGCTAAAGGTTCATTGCTTTTAACATCTACTTATTCATATCATAGATTATTATTATTATTATATTACATTAATTTCAAAAAAGAAATTTTAAATATTACCATGAACTTCTTTTTTCCAATTAGTTTTTACTTTAGTTCCAGTAGCTTCAGATGCAGCATCAAAGCATTTTTGAATACGTGGTTGTAAAGATCTTAAATCATTTCTTGTTTTACCACGAATATAAAATGATCCAGAAGTATAATCAGGAATAACTAAATAAATAAATTATATTAAAAAAATGATTATTATTATAGATTGAAATTTAAAAAGAAAAATTATTTAACTGTTTGGAGCATTTCCACCATTAGTAATGATTCCATGAATTCTAAAAAAAACAAAAAAGATTTTTTTAAAATAATAAATTTTTTGAAATCAATTAATGACTTTTTTTTGCTACCTATCAGTAGGTAAAATTTGTTGTCTCAGTAATGAAATATTGTTATAAGCCGAAATTAAAGCATCTAATGCATTAATTCCTAATCAATTATATAAAAAATTAAAAATTTTTTTATTGGTTTTAATTTTTTCTCTCAAAAAAAAAACCAAGATTCATATATATTTTCGATTAATAAAATACCATTCCATGGATCTCCTAAAAATTAACAAATAAATATTACATACATACATACATACATACATATATACACATACATACGTATATGAAACATATTTGGTTATTTAGAATACCTGAAGCATGTGCATTCTTTCCAAAATATTCTACAGTAACAGGTCTTAATGCGAGAAAACTCATGAATGCTGCATCAATAACGCTATTTAAAAAACAATACCAATAATTAATTAATAATAGCATTTTAAAATAGTAATTATTATAATAATGATGATGTAAATTATTTAGAAACCCTGGATGAACCATCAAAGAAATATCAACATTATCATAAGCACCAGCCTCAATTAAATCAATTTTTCCATTAGTACTTTCTTTAAAAAAAACATAAACATATATAATATATAACATTAATAATAATAATAATGATAATGATAATAATGATAATAATGATAATAAATAAATACCTTCAGCAGGAGTGCCAAATAATTTTACAGTTCCTTCAATTTCATATTTTTCAATAACTGATTTAATACCAATTGCAGCAGCAACACCGCTTATTGCTATTAAATCTATATTTGCATGAGTAAGTAAATATAAATGAGATTTAAAAAATATCTTAATTTATAAACCCATTTACATAACCATGTATAGTAACTTACTATGACCACAGGCATGACCTATTCCTGGAAGTGCATCATACCTTAAAATTCACAAAATGTTCAATTTAAATAACCATATATTAATATATGCATATAAATTTAAGAGAGTAAAACCAAAATTTAAAATGATCACCCACTCTAAAAAGTAAATTAGTGTTAATGATTACGATAAAGAAAATCAAAATCAATCCAATTTTTTCTAATTACCAGAATTAAATGACACTACTTTTCCTTTTCCAACTTTAGATTGAAATTCTGCAGTAAAAGCTGTTTCGATTCCATATGCACTTGGAGTTACTTCAAATCCTTTGGATTTCAAATATGTAACTAACAATTCATGTGCATATTTTTCTTGATTTCCTAATTCTGGATGTTCATGAATCTATTTTTACGTATGTCATGTATTTAAATATTATTTTAAATTTTTAAAGTTATCATCAAAAAAAATTTAAACAACAACTTTTAAGCTTATTTCTCTCAATTCTGATGAAATTTGATCGATTGCTTGTAGGGCCGTTTTAGCATATTCCGGATTATTAATATTAGAAACATCAACATCTTTATGATTTGGTAGTAAATTTTGAAACGTATTATTATCATTATCATTATTAGTATAGCGGTATCGACGGTGAAGAATTGGCTATTGTTGTAAACAATATCATTCATTCGTTATATAAAATTTAATATATATATATTTTTTTAAGAAATTTTTGTTTTATTTTTCTACCTTTTTTTTAAACAAATTTTTAAATTTAATTTTTAAATGAACCAAAAAAAATCTACTGTTTTTGTTTCCACCATTATATTTCTCATCAATATCAACATTATTAATACACATTATTTATTTATTGATTTATTTGTACTATAAATTTTGTTCAAGTTTATATCTTTGGGAAGAGTCACGTGTATAAAGTTACACGATTAAACACGATTTTTTGATTTTTTTAATTATGACATCAAGTTGATAATGCTAAAAGCAACAAAGAATATTATTACAAGTTTTTTGAAACAAACTACTATAAAACCATTTATTTGTCATATTGTATAATTTTTATTATTATTGGAGAAGATTTTATTTCATTTTCAAAATCACGTGTTTGTGATAAATCGGTTGACCACACTCGGTTATTCGTGATCGACTCATCCGAAGGTTATCCGTGTATTAGTAGTATCGATTTTATCATTCAAATTAAAAAAAAGAATATTATTATTATTATTATTATTATTATTATTATTATTATTATTATTATATTGATTATTATTTATTATTATTATTATTATATTGATTATTATTTATTACTTATATATAAAAAAAACACAAGACAAAATAATAATTCAATGCTTATTTTTTCACTTAAAAACAAATAAAAAATACACAAATTAACATCTTAATCATATTAATATGAAAAAATAACTTGTAATTCGAGGGAAAATCAAAAACATACCAATTAATTATAATATAGATCTTTAAATATTAACATTTTTGTTAATAAATAAAATTTATCATTATTATCGTTAATTAATTTGTTTTGGATATGGATATATATGTTTTATAAAAATAGTAGAAAAAAATAAAGAATAAAGAATAAATCGAAATGTGTCAATTATGTTGATCAATTTTCCAAAAAAAAATTTTTTTTTAATAAAAAAAAAAAGAAACGAAAAAAAATATAACGAAAAGAAATAAATAATCGAAATTTTCTTTTAATTAATCCACGATGATGGTTCCTTTTTCATCAAGAAAAAAAAACCTAAAAAATTAAAATAAAATATCAATAAATCGTTATAATAACTCATTATTACAAAACGAAAAAAAGAGGCTCTTTAACCTAAGTTAAATGTTCAACTTTCTAGGTGATTAACCAATGGACAATTATTATTCGTGATTAAACATGCTTAAAAATGCAAATTTATCATGAATATTTTGTTTATTTAAGAAATCGATATGATTGTTAAGAAAAACACCGAAAAAGAGAAAGAAAGTAGAGGCTTGATTAGCCATAAATTTTTTTTGTGCAGGAAGAAGAAATTCCTGATTTAAAAATAATTTAACTTTTTGATCTTTTTATATAAATTATTTATTTAGAATTTTGTATAATAAAATAACTACCGAATAAATTTAATAAATACAATCAAAATTAAAATCACCGAGGTTGCATAATAAGAATAAAATGATTGATTCACAAAAATTCATCTGATAACATAAAATATCGTTAACTAACCAATAAAGTGAATTGATTAAATCATTAAGTGATGGTCTTCTTGTAGGTAAACTTTGGTTATTGATTTTCCGTTCTCATAAACAAATAATTTAAAGATACAAAATTAAAGTTAAAAGGCTGATTTGTCAATTTGATGATGATAAAAACGATGAAATCAATCTTTTAATTTCAGTACGTGGGTATGTGCAGATATATATATATATATATATAAATGCATGCCTTGAGGAATTTTTTTTTTAAAAAAATATTAATCCGGAATAGCTTGATTTTATTCTTCCAAAAAAGAAGATTTGATAAAACATATGGTGCGAACGTAAAAAATTTTTTCCATTAAGTTTATTATTTTGTTAATAACATAATAATGATTATTGTTTATCAATACGTACATACACACACATGCATACATAAATATATTAATAATAATTAATATTAATATTTTTACACGTAAATAATTACAACACATTCGATATTTACTCAATCTTCAATTTCCATTTACTGTTTTATGTTTTTTTGTCGCAGGTTCGCACGTTCGTTAACTCCCTCCCCCTTCGATTACATAATAGGAAATAGTGGGTTTGACAAATTAAAATGTTTATTAAAGACTTGATAAAAAAAAATTTTATGTGGTGAAACAAACCAAGAATTACAGTTTTGATACGTTTTAATACGTATTTTTAGAATAAATATATTTACTAAAACGGGATTAGGCTTCATCAGAGAATGAATGAATGAGAATGCATGAACAATTATTAAATTGAAGTTTTTAGAAAATATTTGTTTCTACGTGAAAAAATCATGATCACCACGACAAAAGTTTTATATTTTAGATCAAATTTGGTAAATTATTTTATGTAAATAAATAATCAAGCCAAATGAACACATGAACAAACATAATCCCTCCTGTATTAGATAAGGGAATGTATATGTTACTACTACTGTATTTATTTTCAGGTTCTTTATCATCATGCATCCAAAATTAAAAAGAGTAACTTTTTGTTTATTGCATTAATCAATTATTTTAGAAAAAAAATTTTTTTTTTTTGAAGCTCCTCAATTGATTAAAAAAAATCCGTTGTCTTGGGAGGGGAATGATATACATGACATTTGAAAACACAAAATAGAAAGTTTGTCACTCCACGAAATTTTGAAAAAGGGAAATTATGATCCAAATTGCATAAGTTCCACCCACACACAACAGTTAATTAGTAAATTATAAATCATTAGGTAATCAATTAAATAATAATCAAATAATAAATAATGATAATAACAGTAATAATAATAATAATAATAATAACAATAATATAGATTTCTTCCTTTTTTAATTAATTAATGTTAATGCTCAGAATATGTATTATAAATTAATTAATTGCAACTTGCGCACCAAAAAAGATTGTGAATAAAGGACGCGCATTTAATTGATTATTGCTTGGCTTAAAAAAAATTTGCAATGTAAATTTACACATGTTAAATTAATATTACAACTAATATTAATATGGTCAAAAATCACATTCGAAAAAACCGACGAAACTTCTGGAACTTGGGTTTTTCTTTTGTACTTTGATGTTCTAATACGCGCAATAAGTTATATCGTCGTTCTTTGGGAAAAAACAATTTCCGTGACTTTCCGAGGTGACGGAAAAAGGGAAGCATTCATTTTACCAACAATCATCATTTTATCGACAACCCAGGGTTACATTTAACCTCCACATAACCAAACAACTAAATAAAATGCTAAAATGGAACGCCGCTACACCTCGGGAATTGTTTTTCCCACCTATGCAGAAGAAAAAATAACGGGGAAAGCCAACAAAAATAAATGTATTGATCTTCGTTATCATAACAATGAATTGGAAATTCATTGTTTGATCAATTATCACCATCACTCCATAAAATAATATTTATCATCAAAGCACCCACATTAATATTGCGGGGAAGAAAAATAATCGCATAATTTAATTAATATTAATATAAATTTATTAAGAATTTTTTCGTAAAATTCGATCTACAAGAAAAGATAAAGAGAGTACACACAATTTTATAAAAAATCTATTTGTAAGAGTAACAATTTATATATTTACAACTTTTACAAGAAGAAATAGACAATAAAGACTTTACTAGAAAATAAAAATATATATTAAAAGACAAAATTTTAAGATTTTTTCTCATAAAAAAATAACAGTATAAACAAATATTTACAAAATAAATTAAAATAAAAAAATTTTTTTTTTTTTTTGATGCTTTTCAATTCTCTCTCTTTTAATTTCGAAAAAAAAAAAAAATAATATATATATATATATATATTGTGTATGTAAAAATAAAAGAAATTTTCGCGTGTATATAACCTTTTTCAAATATTTTTTTTGTGAATTATAAATATCAACACATTTACCCAGACTTGTATGTGATTAATAATAAAAAATGATGGTGGTGATGATGACGTTAATGAACATTAAAATCTTAGAAAATCTTAAAATTAAACTTAAAATATAACATATATATATAAATATAAATATAGAAATTCGTCCATACCCAAAAACATAAATTAATTAACTAATAGTAGAAAGAAAATGAAAGAAGAAATAAAAAAATTTTAACGGCGAACACGATACGATATAATAGTTTTTGTCTTTTCCACACGATTTTTTTTTTGTTTTCATGTTAATATCATGATTTACTTTTGTTTGCCACTAAATTGCGATTTTTTTTTATCTATTAAAACAATTAAAAAATTATTATTGTTTTTTGTGTGAGAGATCAAAAAAATAGATTCGACAGACTACCTACTTAGTTTGTACTATTTGCCAATTCATTATTAACAGCACGGATTTTTGTAAATTTCCAAATAATTTGGATTATTTATTTTTTATTTATTATTAAAAAGTGGAACTGATCTTTCAACAGAAAAATAAAATTTCTAGGTCTTTAAATACCTTATTTTGTTATCAAGGTTGAACTTTAATATAATGAAAAAAATTATATATATATTAATCTTCTTTCTATAAACGATAACTTACATATATATTTAACTAATTATTTAAATGACAATAATAAATCTGATAATTGATGATCTGGTACTGATGGTTATAATGATGACCTTTTGCAGATTTAGACTTCTATAAAAATTATATAATGGCTGGCATCCATCAAATAGCATTAATAAATAGTGTTTACCAATTTAGTGAAATAAGAAAAAAAACTCTATTTCATCATTAATTTGAGAATTGGTCTCATTAAAATTATCCCACTAAAATTTAAAGCGAAGGAAAGCCTTTTTGCATGAAAGACGATACTACCAATACATATTTATATATATTATATTCTGTTTATGTGAGTTTTGCGGTAATCACCGACAATTATAGTGTAATTAATTGAAATATCACCAACTTTTCGTCATTATTTTTCATCAATTTACAATGATAATAAATCCATATGATAACCTATACATACATCCATATATATATATATATATGCAATGCCCGAAGATGATCTATTAAGAAAGTTTTAATTACTTTTTTTTTTGTGAATGGAAAATTCAGTCAATAAATGCTTTATTGGTAGTATGTCTTGAATGTAAAAAGCAGATCAAAATGGTTTCTTTATCACAAAATTTTTTTTTTAAGTTTTAACTTTAAAATAATTAATTAATTCTTAAACCCCTCGTACTTTAATTTTATGACGAATTGAAAATTAAAAATGTGCACAAAATAAGTAAGCGTAAATATGAATAAAGTTAATTTTCAAAAAATAACATAAACAAAGATTGACATTTTTTAATCATTTGTTTGTTTTGTAAAAAAAAAAATGATAAAAAATAAAAAATAAACAAATAATAATAATAATATCATGAAAATTATGGTAAATCCTGGACAAATTTTTTTCGATTAAGCAAGCATTACATAAGAAGCATCAGATGTGCATAATCTAATTACGGGTGATTTTTTCCCCAGAAAATGAGCTTTTATAGTGATTGGAGATGGCCGTTGCTTAAAATATTATTTTAAAAAAATCACGTTTCATCATTATTGTCGAATGCTAATTATTAAACAACTTTTGCCAAAGAAAAAAATTACATTCATTATGATAATATTATCGTAATTATGTTGACAACGATGATAATAAATAAGAAAAACGAACAAACAAGTAAACAGATGGATTGGATGGCGATGATGATGACCTTATGTATATAATAATAATAAATAATGTTTGTTTATGTCCGTGCGAGCGCGCGTCAATACCAAAATTATTATTATTGTCATTATCATTGTTGTTGTCATTGTCGTTGTCATCATCATTACTGTTGGAACAATTTATTTATTTGTTCTGAGTAATTCAGGTTTTATCACTTGATCTGCTGTGTGTGTGTGTGTGTGTGTGTGTGTGTATATACACTTACTATTTTAATAATATCGATCCGTAGATTGATTATATATATCTCACTGTTTAGATCATATATACAATCAATCACACATATAAATAAATGATTTGTTACACGGTTAGAACCTTCTATTCTTATTCAACACAATAATTAATTTTATTCTATTGCGCGCTCGCTCAATTTACATTTTATACTTATATAACGTTAAAAACCCTCTCATTGAAAATAAATTTTTTTTTTTAAAAAAAAAAATTTATATCATAGCGTAAACCATAAAAATCTTTATAGAAATAATTGGTTTCATAATGTTTTAAGTATTTTAACCAAAAAACTGATCAAATTACTTTTACGTCTATGGTAAAATCGAAGAAAAAAAAGAATATGTTTTGTATGTATGATGTATGTGTGAAAAAATAATTGAAGATTTAATTAATCTCGCGCGTTTGGGGAAAAAATAGTTATTAATAAGGATAAAAAATTCCATCTCTTGATATATTATTTTAACAAAAAAAAAGGTTTTATGACTGAATTATAAAAATAAACGATTATCGAAAATCAAAATTCATTATTTATAAAAATGATGATGCATCACCTAAAATAAATAATATTTTAATTCAAATAGTTATATGTGAGTAAAACGAAACTTTCTTGTATAAGGTTTATGACGTGTGAAATATTTTCATGCCTACCAGAATTTATTCTCCAAAGAATATCACGAAACATATTGGGAGATGGTGATGGTACGATTAAAGGATTATTATATTGATAATTATTAAACACATCTAATTTTTTTTAAAGTTAATTTACACCAATCAATACACACAAAAATTTTTACCCAAAAAAAAAATTACGTACTGTATGTATTTGGTTCCAACATATTGTTATTATTATTGTATGGCATTGTAGCGGCGGTGTAATAATTTCCAATATATGATGATTCATCGTAAACATATGGAGGATGAGTATTTAATAATTCATTAAATGTATTACCATTGTAGCTGTCACTACCAGAAGTCAACCTGTTGTTTTCTTCCATGGCTAAATTTTCCAAATATGATTTGTCGATAATTGGAACGGGTGGCATTGTTGGCATTAATGTTGGCGATATTGAATAATTTATGAATTGTGTATCGATTAACATCGGAGTCGGTAGCATCGTTGACGCTGGTGATGATATCAATGACGAAGAGGAGGAGGATGATGATGATGATGATGATGATGATGATGATGATGATGATGATGATGATTTAATAGTTGTTGTCATGGGTGTTGATCCTGTTGATCCTGAGGTAATTAATGGTGAAGTCAATATTTCATTTGCAAAATATTGATCATGATTGCTAATAACAATATTATTATTATTATTATTATTATTATTATTATTATTATCATTATTTCCGTATGAATCTATTAAAAAAAACACAAATAAAAACAATTAGTTCAGGGACGATCTATCCTACAAATAATAAGTGTACAAATGTTCTTACTATTTTGTAGAAAGTTGTTTGTACTAGATATAATGAGATTATCATCTTTAGCATCTTCAACGATCCTATCATTATTGACTTCATCATTACCATCATCACACACACCATTATTCAAGTCGTCAGCGTTCACGTTAATATTTAAGTTGACATTAAGATTTATTGGCTGGGTGATTTCAGATGAAGTTTTATTCGATAGACCGACACGAAAATTAAGTTTTTCACAAACAACTATTTTATTGACTACCTTCTTCACTTTTCGTTTATGTGTGAGTGGTCGACCTTTAGGAGGCCCACGCTTTTTTTGTGGGACTAAAAATTCGCAACAGAGTTTAAGCCTTTGACATCTTTGACAGGTTGTGTTCCCCGTACATTTTACTTTCCTAATTTGGCAGTTCTTGCAAGCATTTGTCACTTTACTTCGTGTCGTCTCTTGCTTCATATTATTATTTGTGGTATTATTGAAGTCGTTCTTGCTACTTTTTTTACTATTGATTTTAGTTATTCTCGGTTGTTTTTTCATTTCTTAATATTGTATATAATTATTGACGATAAAAGGGAAAAAAAAGATGAGTTGGTTTTTGTTATTTTGTTAAGTGAAAGAGAATGAATGTGTGGGTAAATCGAAATAAAAAAAATGAAAAATTATCGGCAATCAAAAAAAATCATCATTAAAGAGTATTTTTTATATAGTACCAAATTCCTACTTTAAAAAAAATTTTTATTTATTAAGAGTTTGATAAATTTTTATTTATTAAGAGTTTGATAAAGTTTTATTATGTTCAACAAATAAATTAATTACTTCTGCCAAATTTGTTGTACATTTATTTTATTATTTTATATATTTTTATTTATTTATATGTTTAAAAAAAAAGTTTAAGATCATATTTCAATTTATTATTTTGAAGTTTCGTTAATTATTTACATACCTACCTACACATACATGTGCATTTTTCGTCTCTTTTTGAATATAATGAGCAAATTAATGGACACGCTCGATAATTCTTGATAAAAATAATCTGATTATTATATATCATAACTTTAATAATTACGTTTTTTTACAAATAAACAATTTTTTTGGCCCCGAGTAAATTTTCATAACATGTAAAGTATTTTGGCTGATTTTGAATCAAAAATAATAATATAATTCTCACTATATATATATACCGTGGAACTAATAATTAACGATGCATCTGTTTTTAGATTAGCAAGTGAGGTAGGTGACTGTCCAGCTAGTTTACATAATATTTAAATTTAGTATGTTTTTTACAACAAAACAATATCCATCTATTCAAGATTCACAGAATAAACAAACATTTAGAAAACAACTTTATTCTATTCATTTACACACACACAACACATTCGCGCGCACACACACACACAATCATTTATTCATTCAAAATCTTTGACTCATAGTGTTAGAGGCACGTGAAAAAGCATCAACCGTCGTCGTACAACAGACAATAGAATAAATCGTACTAACCAGTGTGTAAAATAGAGAGGGCGCAAAGGGCCGTGTAACATTATTAACCAATCAAATTTTGAATTTCTGGAAATAGTTTCTAAATTTATACTAGTTACACGACGACTGGTACTATATAACAATAATTATATTCTAAACAAATTAAAACCTCATTTTTATTTTGTTGCCTCGATTAATAGTTGTTTTTCCGAGGTCACCAGGATGCAACAAAAAAAGTTTAGTGTAATATGCACAATGCGGACGATGCATGACGTGCTATTGTAAAATTTCTTATTTGGACAAATTTTGAGATCATTATCAATAATAGTAATAACGACGAACGACGAGAGATCATGATATTTTAAAAAAAAATAAAATAAAATAAATGGCAATTTCTCATTTTTATTTAATAAAAATATTATTTGAAACTGTTTAAAGTGATAGTTTTGTTAAAAAATTTTTTTGCGTGGGTTAAAAATACACATGTATAATTGTTTTTTTTGGGGTTGAAATTGTATCTCGGAACAAGACGAAATAAGTCGGAAGGATACCGGCAATAAATGTTTGAAAAAAAGAATTTTAATCGGATAGATGGCTCAACTTTGTCTGCATACATTAAATGTTGTATCTAGGAAACAACAATCAGATAAAACAATGATTGATAAAACATTCTCATGATATTTGCTGATATCAATTTTATAATAATAATCATAGTATAAAATAATTATTTATTATTTATACTGAGTCAACAAAGAATATTCTTTGTAAAAGAAGAGTTTATCATTTAAAAATGAATCAAATTTAGGAAATTTAATCACAATTAAAATAGAATTAATGTTAGTCACCCTTGTTTAGACTTTGCTGCTTATATTATATTACATCATAATTAACACAGCATCATTTTTTTTATATTATAACGAGATGTTGTGTGAGTGTAACTGCAAACAAACATGCTAAGCAAAAAGACAACAGAAAACTAGAAAAAAAGAGGTTCGGTTTTCAGTGACACAATAAAAATATTTTTTAGGGGAGATTGATCAACTCAATAACAAACGCGGTTTGACAGAAAAGCCCTGTATAACGCATTTTATCATGTAATAATGACTTCATATTATGATTATTTACCTTTATGTTGGTTTAGTTATTGTGCAAAGCACATGGTAATGTCCAAATATGCTTTCGTTCGTCAACTTTCAACCTTGGAAAGTCTTGGTGGAAGAAGATAGTCCTCTCTTTAAACTATTTATACATGGGTGACTTTTCTTTATTTGTTTTTATTGTTGAGAAGCAGATATTAATAACGTTAAAAAGATAAGCAAAATATATTTACTATTTGTTATTTAAACAATACTTACTTGCTTGCAATCTCGGATGCTATATAATGTAGTGCTGTGAGATGCTATCAATTTCAAAGGGTTCCCAGAAATATCTCACTTTTTTATCAATTATTATTGCTATTACAATACTATCATCAGATATTGTAGTGAAAAAGTTATGTAATTTAAACGTGAATAATAATGAAATATACTTGTAATAATATGGTGTTTATCAATAAAAACGAGAGTGGATGAAGAATCTAGTAAGTTTTTATTTGATTAAAATTTGATTAAGATTTGATTAGAGACTGATTAAAAATTGAAAAATATAATATTAATTTAATTGAATTCAATGGATCACGTCCAATATATAGTGAAATCGTTGGTGTATAACGAGTAAGTCATATGATACTGTGTGGATTGTATAGATCCTATATTACACACACATATCAAACTATATATTATTGAGTTTAAATTTTGAAATAGAATAAAATCAGAATTTAATATGAATAATATTCAATATACAATGAATGGTTGGAATAATAAGATAATGTGTGGGTCGTAAGACGATGTGACAACTTACTATATAGCAAAATCCTATAATATTTCATTAAAATTTGTTAAAATTTGAGAATATAATGTTGATGTAATATTTAACATTATTTGGTATAGCTTGTGTTTGATAGGTACGATGAATGGTGGAGGGAGATGTGGCGGTGTTGTTGTGAAATTTATATATAGTGAGGGATCTATTATATGGCGAATTCTATTATATAGCTATATAGTGAACCGTATGGATGTGGTGAACAAACAAACGATTATATGATGAAGTTGATTTCTCTCTCTCTCTCTATATATATATATATATATATATATATATATAATATTTATATAATCTATATATTTTTTTTTAAAAAAGTGCCGAAACAAATGCTTTATTACATCAAGTATCGGTTGTATTATAAATAATATACGATACGCATAAATACGCATAATAATAATTAACTGTTTTATATATACTCGTATATTCGGTAAGAAGATTCTTATTGCTCGTGCTGTAAATAATATAAATTATAATCTAAACGTTTCTATAATAAAATCTTAGATTTTTCACTTGACTTGTAACAGACGCAACTCTTCATTATAATATATAATAATGCAAGTTTTATAACATATAATATAATATATGTAAATTCTATAAAATTACTCATTTAATCATTAACCTTGTTTTATTTTTAATAAGTTAATTTTTTTCTTTTGTCTAGAACAAACTTATTACTTCCTTGAATTTGTTGATGTATAGATAGATATAAGGAGAGATGAAGTCTTTACTATAAAAAAAAAAAAATATAGCAAATAGTTTTTTGTGTATTTTATTTTGTATTTGTATTCTTACCTTTTTGGGTAAATTGATTTTAAAATGGTTTTTTATTTTCTTTTTATATCAAATAATACACATATTTAACTATTTTATTATCCATCAAACCCCATCGATAAAAACTAGTATGAGAAATGAGAAATATACAAATAAAAAAATAAAATGTATTATTTTTTTAAAAAAAAAAAAAAATAAATAAATAATTTTGTTTTTCCCCAATTTTTATATTAAAATATCGTGATGTTTTCGATTTTATCACAAACAGCACTAACCAACCGACCACCTTCTCCGACGTAATCCATTATGATAACAAACTGGTGTTGATTAGTAAACCATTGTGCTCAATGAAAATTATTATAGATTTTTTTGAATCATGCACGATTCAACTAACCAAACACCTAACGTTTTAAAGAAATCTTCTTTTTAAAACCTTCAATCAGGGAAGCTCTTTCCTAAAATGAAGGAGGATAAACAAATCATATCGAAAATGAACCGGTACTGCTTGCTAGACATACAGCCAAACCCAATGTTTAACATTTTTTACGTGAAAAATAATAACATCAATCAATCAATAAAGAATTCGAAAAATTTAAAGACCCTGACCCTATGTTATTAGTGAAGCAACTATAAATATCCGACCACCCAAGTTGTGTAACGTCAAAGGAAAAGAATCCTTACTAAAAAAGTAACGTTTTCTTAAATCAAAATCTATAAATTACAAAAGCTTCGAAAGGTTCGGTATGGTATTAATGGAAACATTTACCAAATAAGGTCAAATTTCTTCATTGTAATGTATAATATTATTTCATTAATAAAATTTGCTCAACGTAACAGATCACATATATCCGCGATATGGTGTTGGCATAAATTAGTTCGTGAAAAGGGTTTAAAAAAGTATCCGACCACCCCGTAATTTTATTATATAAACACTTAAATAAAGTTGACAAAATGCAAATTTTAAGGCTTTACGTTTTGTTGTCTATACTTGATCAAATTTTAACCATATATATTTTAAGTGGACTTATTTAATGATGTAATCCATGATTCGACAGAGTTTTGAAGGTTTTTACTAAGCTCAAAGTTTTATAAAAATCACGGAATTTTTTATCTAATTTAAAATTTTCATTCTAAATTCATTAATAATGCAAATTCGACGAGACTTTAAGTTTATATATATATGCAAATTAACTTTAAAAAACATGTTTACTTGATGCACCAGTCCCGGTTTGATTAATAAAATTTTGAACTGCATAAGGCGTAACATTTACGATTATTAAAATGATCATCAGGTGGTCGGATATTTATGGTAGTCAACAGGTTTGGGGGAGAGAATACCTGAAAAGGAAAGATGTGTGAGACCCATATGCGAAAACCAACCCACCATCAATCCTAACTGCAAGGTGATCGTCTGCACCGAGGTACACTAGTAAAACTTGTGTTGGACCTTCAAAGACCTTTAGATGTGCGTTCTGCAAATCAAACATTTGTTAGAAAGGGTAAACGGAGCTCGCAATATACTTTTTTTAAAAAAAAAGTATAATAATATTACGGAAAAAATCACACGGTCTTTTTTTTTGTTTTTTTGACCTCGCTCAATATAGATAGTAGAAGCAATTAATGATTAATGATAGTAATAATAGTAAAAAAATAGATTATTATTATATTATTATTACTATAATCCGTTTTATTTTAACTTTTAATATATACCAATTTGGTTTAGATTCAATTTTATATTTATTTTTGGGGAAGCGGTGGGAAAAAAGAATAATACAAATGAAGTAATTATTGTATTAAATAATTAATATTAAAATAATTTATTTTTATTTTTTTATAGGGTTGTTTTTTTAAAGTTTCAAGTTTCATAAAAAAAAATAATTAAAATTTAACAAATTTGTAGAGAAATGCGGAGAAAAGGTTTTAAAAAACGGAATAATAATAATAATAAAAAAAAAAAGTCTTAAAAAAAATTTTTTTTGGAAAATTGACATAATTTGACAACGATTTCTTTTTTAAAATATTCGAAACGAAATAATCAATTTTAAAAAAAAAAATAAATAAATAAAATTTGATACGAAAAAAAATAAAATAAAATTAATTTTTTATACAACGAATTTTTTCTAAAATAATAAAAAAATCTAAAAAAATTTTCATTTTATATACAATCAATGTATTAAAGTAAATTATATTACGCATATGCTGCGATTAATTAATTACTAATATTAATTAATCAATACAAGTATTGAATCTGATAGCAATTGTTTAATGATGGATTATCCTGAAATTGATTTTGATCGTGAAATTGTGATTCGGATTGTTCTTGGTATAATAAGTTTTGTGGTTGATAATTACTACTACTACTACTACCACTATTATCACTATTATGGTAAATGTAATTTGTATAATTTGATGGTATTATAACACCGTTGTTATTATTAAAATTATTGTTGTAAATATTTTGAATAAAAAATTCATCGGGTTGGTAACTTTGATTGGTAACATATAGTGGTGGTGGTGGAATAGAATAAGAAGTGGAAGAAGAAGAAGAAGAAGAAGGTATTATTGATGTTGATGACAACGGTGAAGATGATGGAGATGAAGAAGTTGATGAAGATGACGACAAAGAAGAAATTGATGGAGATGAAGATAATAATGTATAATAGTTATAATTATTGATTTTTTGATCTAAACAATTTTCAAGATGATGATAATTATCGTTAACAAGATAATTCGAAGCTGAATAATTTGAATTGCAGATGTAATCTTGATTTGAATTTTGATGATCATGATCATAGTCATCATCGTTATCAACAACATTGTTGTTATTGCCATTGCTATTTATATTACCGTCCTTATTATTGTTATTTCGTGAAGATTTTTTTGAAGATTTCATCGTTTTGTTATGGTAGGTTTTGGCATGATTTGCGAGACGTTTATATGCAGCTTGAACATATTCAGGTTCGTGATTCCAGAAATCCGAAGCCAATTTGGATATTAATCTCATATTAAAATCTTGATAACCAAGTTCACGAAGTGTTTTGATTAGTGCAGTTCTATACAATAGAAACTGGTTTGTTGCTCTAATAGGAATTCTTCCTCTTTTCATCTGGGGTAATAAATCTTTTTTGCTGATTGGAGGTGGAAATGGTATTTTGATTTCACCAGGTGCGGGAAATTTGATCGTATTGTTATTGTTAGTATTATTATTATTATTATTATTATTATTATTAGCAGCAGTAGTAGTAGAGTTGGAGGAAGAAGGAGAATGAGAAGAAAATGGATGAGAATTATTAGAATTGATAATTTCATCATTATTATCATTATTATTGTTAATATTAGAATCAAAATGAATGTTTTCCGACATATTTTTTTGTTTGATATTTTTTTAAATTTTTTTTTTAAATCGAGAAAAAAAGTATGTAACTAATTTAGATGTTTTTATGAATTTTATTTTTTTTTTTTAATTGATTGATGGCTTTTTGATGTTGATGAACTTGAGTTTTTATAGGAAATAACGAGCCAAATGTTGCACGGATGGATTAATATATATATATAATCGGATAAATAACAACAGATAGTCGGATAAATAAAACAACTGAAATAAACAAATCGAATTGAATTACTAAGGGCTGACATAATATAAGTATAATAATTGTAATATTTAAATAATGATGAAATTTAATACTAAATAAAAATAAATAAATGCATAATAAATTATTTTTTTCGGAAAATCCGCACAATTATTTATTTGACGCAAGGTAAAGGGAAAAAAGCCGAATTTCTAATTAAGGAATTTACAAGATTTTAAAGTTCTTACAGTTTTTATAAAGACTTTAAGATTAATATATATATATCGTAAATAAAATAAATAATAAACAAACAAGCAAGTTAATTATTAATATTTAATTTCCACAATGATCTGCTGCATTTTTTAAAAAATATTCCTTATCATCATCATCATCATCATCATCATCCATCATTTTTTAATTATTATTACATACATACATGCGTTAAAAAATTTTCTGGAAATGCTCATTTACTGTTTCAAAAATAAAACTTAATTTAAAAAATTTGTTGTCTGAGCTTTTTTACAAATGATTGATTTGTGATGCATTCATTCATTTATTCCAACATGTTGGATTACACGAGCCAATTTTATTGGTCAAATCTGACGGTCTATTGGGTAACGATGTTACCAATTCCTTACATAATCTTAATATTCCAAGTAGAAATAATGTTTTTTGAAGTAAATAAATTAAATACACATGTTTGGTTTGTGTGCGTGAGAGAGTGTGTATAAGAGAGTGTTGTGCGTGTGTAATTTGAAAATATAAATATAAAGAAAGTGGAATTTCCCTCTTTGCAAAAAAAAAATCTTGTGCTTAAATATGATTCGTCCTGCTGAAATAATAGATTATTGTGGTTATTGTAATAATATTAAATATTAATTAATTGAAAGAGTGTGTAATTCTTTGGAAGAATGGCAAATCTAAACAAAGCAAATCAATTATTGTTATTAATACTAATATAATGAATGATCTCTTTTTTAGAAATTTATTTTCCGTGTGCTTTACGTAATTGAGAATAAAAATAAATAATTCTCCACGTTTATTTGTTTTGTTTTTGTTTGTTTGTATGTTTGTTTGTTTGTAACATATTATTTATAATCGTGGATTACTAATACTAATACTATTATCGCTTCTATTTCTGTATTGTAGATTTTCTTTCTACATATATACATTTTATTTCGTCAATGAATTTTGGATTGAGGCTAGAAGGTAGTGGTAGTGGTGGGCAGTGGACCAATGTTGTAGTGTTACTTGATGATCTTGGAGTTGAGATAAAATTTGTCAAAGAATGGGTTCTCTGAACACCCGAGGCATTATTACGCAACTGTTTTTGGGTATGACAATCATCCTTAAATGGGATATTAGTAAGAAAATTATGTAATGATTCCCCAGGGTCCTTCATACCCCTTGTAGTTGATGTTGATCACGGAGCTTGTGCTACTGAAGTTAAATTAACGCAACACGTGTTCCTTTTTTTGGCTCCACAAAAAAAAAAAAAAAATCTGGCAAAGAATTATTATTCTGACTGATCATGAATATGTTAAATGTTTCAAGGTTTAGATTTTCCAATAGACTATTTTTAACAGGACCTTGTTTTTTAAAAGGAAGGATAAATATTGTAAATCTTAATCATCATCATTATAATAATAATAATAATATAAATCTTCATATGCCTTCCATCACCGCCTTCACTACATTATTACCGATACCGAAGTTTAATTCAACCAATATGTCTAATCAATTAATTAAAAAAAATCAACTCGTATTTTTAAAATTACGAAATACTATACGTAAAATAGCTTTAAGTGTTTTGGGTTTAACTACTGCTACCACTATACTAGCTGTAACATGGTCGGAACAATATAGGGATAAATTTACCTTGATTTGTGCTGGAATTTTTCGATCTACTGCAACGTTGGCTGTTTGGTACGAGGTTCGAATTGATTAAGTTTTCATTTATTTATTTCGTTTAAATATTATATATATGTGTGTGTGTGTGTGTGTGTGTGTGTGTATATATATACACACAACCTTCATATTTATTAATTTAATATTTACTAATATTGTAGTTGCCTTTGTATGTTGGATTATAAATGGTTATATTTTGAATATAGAAACAAAGGTTATAAATCAGAGGAATATAAAGCTGCTCAAAAAGTTGTACATTTATGTGTAGCAAAGAGATTATTAAACTTGTGTAAACTACACACTGGAATTTATATTAAAGGTTTTTTTGAATCAAACATAAAATTATTAATTTTTATTTTATTATTTAAAAACGATAATAATGATTTGATTTGATTTGTTATGTTAGGAGGTCAACATCTTGCTTCTTTAACTTTTATTATACCAAAAGAATACACTGGTTGGTTAATTTATCAAAAAATTATTTTATTTTATTTTATTATTAGTTTACAACAATAGTTTTAAATAAATTTTTCTTGATAGATACATTATCCATTTTACAAGATCGTGCACCTTATAGAAATATGGATGATGTAAAAAAGATTTTTTATGAACAATTTAATGGACTAACTCCTAAAGATTTATTTTCAGAATTTGATGAAATTCCATTGGCTGCTGCTTCTTTGGCACAAGTTCATAAGGGTAATTACCACCTACCTATTTATATATATATATATATATATATATATATACTAATTAATTAATTAATTAATATTAATTAATATACAGCTAAAACAAAATATGGGGATGAAGTGGCAGTTAAAGTTCAATATCCTGATGTTTATAGACTGTTTAATGTGGACATTTGGACAATGCAAACAATGTCAAATATTGTTTCTTATTTCTTTCCGGAATTTGAATTGACTTGGATCATAACAGAATTTAAACAAAACTTGATTTCTGAATTTGATTTTGAGAAAGAAGCAAGAAATGGTGAACTAACTAAACAAAGATTCAGACATCATGCAAATGAAATGTCCATCCCAAAAATCTACTGGGATTTGACTACAAAAAGAATTTTAACAATGGAATTCATACATGGTGTCAAAATTAATGACATTGATGGATTAAAAAAAATTGGTGCAGATCCTAATTGGGTTCGTAATATATTATTAGAAATATTTGCAGAAATGATATTTTGTCATGGAGTGATTCATTGTGACCCACACCCTGGAAATGCTCTGGTGACAATTTCTCCTAAAACCAAAAAACCTCAAATTGTTCTTTTAGATCATGGATTGTATAGAGAATTGTCTGATGATTTTCGTAAAACTTATTGTGATTTATGGAAAGCTCTTGTTCTGAACGATTCCAATGCTTTGAAAGTTGTGTCTGAATCTTTGGGTGTCCCTCAATATATTCAGTTTCTTCCATTGATTTTTGCTCAACGTATCTCCGACTCTTCCACACCTCTAGGTGAAGACATGTCTCTTGAAGAAAAAAATATTGTTCGTGATCAACTTCATAATATAACTTTAAGTGATTTCTTTGACTTTCTAGAAGCATTACCACGTGATGTATGTGTTTTGCCTTTTCTCATTTATTTTCTTACAAAAAAAAAAATAAACCATAATATGGATTATTTACATATAAATTATTTTTTTAAAATAGATGTTACTTGTTTTTCGTACTATTAATCTAGTTCGAGGTATACATCGTCAACTTGGTGGTAGTTCGATTGAAAGTTTTAAAATGAATGCATATTATGCTATTCGAGGATCATGGTGTGAAACAAGAGAGGAAGAATTTAGCAGAGTTGATCATGCAAATAAACTTGGAATAAAAGGTGATGAATCTATGATTGGCCCAGTACACAAATGGTACTTGTTTGGTAGCACTCCGAATTTTGCTAGAAGTTTAGGTTTCATCAAGGATCTTATAGTTTTAACTGTGCGAATATATATGGCTGAAATTGCTATTAGGATTTGGAGATGGTGGTATTTTTTTTCAAGATCAATAGGATCACCTTTAGTGATCAGTTTATAGAAAACAATGAGTATTTAAATCAATAATACATTGCATGCATATATAAATTTTTTTAATAAATTAAAATCATTCTTACATATTGCTTTAATTTAATTGTAATCCATCCATATCTGTTTTAAAGTTACTGCTAATATTTGGTTTTAAATTTGCAAAACTACATAAATAATATTATGTGAGAATTTTCTTCATCTTGTGAATACAAAAAAAGTAAGATGTTGTACATAACTTTGGTTGCTATTATAACAATAATAAAGTTTTTTTGTCATTATATAATAAAATCATTTTGTTTTCTCTCAAAAATTCATCATGCACATTGAAAAAAATTCTGTCCATTTTTATTAGAACAGCTTTATTTAGATATGAACTAACAGGTTATTGAATGAGCACATGCAACGTGCATATGGTGAATTAAAAACAGATCAATTGTAAGGATATAAAAAGGGTAAATATAAATTTTTTTTTTGAAAAATAATTACATGAAATAGCTTTCATATCAGAAAAATATTTATATCAAGATGCACAACAAATTTTCGAAAGAACCAGTTGAACTGGTTTGCTGCAAGGATTATACAGAACTGCTGAGCTCATAGATAAGTGGTAGCCAGAATCCACAGGGTATAATCATCCCAGTAGCATGTTATTATATTGAGCAGCTTTATTTATTTTTATTCAATTTGAAATTCACACGCGTGAAATTCAAATTAGCCAATCAGAATTTTGCATCCCAAATTATTTACACAATTAATTGGTTGTAAGTTTTTTTTTTTTTTGTTAGAAATAGTGATATCAGCCATTAAGCCGGCCAAGTCTATAAACTCTTAACCGGCTAAGAATTTCATAAATATCAATTATTTTTATTTAAGAAATGAATATTATGAATACTATTTTTACCATAGCAGCAAAAATCCAGCCACTAAGAAACCGATTAAAATTGCCTGTTGTTGCTTAAAAAATCAATCTCATTCTCCTTCTTTAATATTTGTTCTATTTCTTTTCTTTGTAAATACATTTCCAACTGATGAAAACAACCTCTTGGATGGCACTGAGCTTGTTTGGTATTGCCAAGTGAATTCTTGCTTGCATATCAAGATTTGGTAGAACTACTCCACTGAACAAGTGGATCTTCTTCCAATAAAACTTTTTGCAATGTTAAATAGAAATCTATATCTGATTTTTTTTTTTGTGGATGTTTACAGTACCTAATATTAAGCAATTGAAAAGAGTTGGCTAATGAGATTGTCAACTGCTTTAATATTAAAAAAGACTTATTTTTTATGTGTAACATTTTAATGATTTTGTGGAACAAATGAATGTCCACCATGCAATCTTTCATTGAAAAGATGGGGTTGATTTTTTTATATGGAGAAAAACTTGGTATGCTATAAAACCCCAATTGTATTATTTATAAATAAATATTCAATTATCCATTTTCTAGTCATAGAATACATAATTTAAATGATTACATTGATGACGATGATGATACTAACAAAGGCACTTGGGCCACAGATGGTATTATTGCCCCTCCAAAAATAGCATCTTCTGCTGTCCAGATGTATGATTATATGGGTACAAAATATATATTATCAATATATATACTTGTTTTCAATCTACAGCTAACAACAACAACAATAATATTTAATGTGCATTAGGAAAAAAGAATCAGATATTTGTAGCATTGAAATGTTGATGTGAAATTTGCTGGATGTCCACCATTAAATGGTAGAGCTCACGCGCTCTGGTTTAATTTTAAAAGATATGTGAGGGGCTATGGCCACCAACATTACCAGGAGTCCCAAAAGAATGTGGAGAAATGATGCAAATATGCTGGGATGATTCAACTAAAAGACCACCATTATAGAACTAGAAAATTTGTTGATGACTATGATACAAAACTTTATAAAAATGAAGATTAAGCAATGAATAAAGCTCCGAACGGTTCGGTTCAATTTGAACCAAATTCTTCGAAGCTTTAGGCTAGGAACTACTTGGCAGTCCCTGGAATTCTAATTTTTGCACTCTGCTTATTTAGAATTAAAATCTATTAAATTCTAATCTAATAAACTTATTATAGCAACCAGTGTCCCGGTCGAACGATTTTTTTTGGAGGCGCAGACTTAATTACTCCAAAGGCGTAGTAATTTAGAACCTGAAACATTGTGTTTGAATATGTTTAAAAAGTTTGCTGATGAATTTTATATATGTGAATTGAAAAAAATAGAATGTCCTTAGGGTTTCTACTCGAATAAGGTTTATTCGATTATTTGTTTCGTTCGTTATGAATTTAGGTATACGAATTACATTGAAAGTTTAGTCGAATAAAACGAGTAATTCGAATAAGAATTTGTATTACGAATGGAAACTCTAAACATACAAAATTTTGTATGAATATGTAAACTATCAGACCTATAACTGACCAGCTGTATCTAAACATGGCATTATAGATAAAATTCAATCATGGTCTTCGCTACCATGGTATAAAAACTATAGACTATGTACACACCCTAGACAAAAGTTTTCGGACACCTGTTTTTACTAATTGCGCAAAACTACACATAATAACTATACATAAAATTTTTGTCATTTGCGGCCTAGGTTTTGACGAACATGTGTATAAATTTTCATGGTTCTAACACGTTTAGAATCCAGTAAATAAAAAAAATACCAAAAAGTTTATTTTGATGATCTTCAAAATTGAAAAAATTAAAAATTAAAAAATAAAAAGATGAATAAAAATGAAAATTAATAACGCGTAGGTCCCCCATCTTTTTCTATACATGCCTCGATCCTTCTAGGCATGCTCTCAATTAATTTATAATATCTTTCACAAGGAATGCTCGCCC
>CAUDNR010004267.1:71826-91100 GCA_958430865.1 Entrophospora sp. SA101 | reverse complement strand
GGAGATGGAACCTTTTTTAGTTCGTGATATGATCGATGATACCAATGAGTTGCTTTCTACGTTGGCAATTCAAAAGGGATTGGAGTTGAGCTTTATTGTTGAAGAGAATGTTCCTGAGGTTGTTTGCGGTGATAGAATAAGATTACGTCAAGTATTATTGAATATTATTGGCGTATGTATTCAATATTACATATTTATTATTGAGTTGATGATTGTTTTTTTTATCGAAAATTAAAAAAAAAATTTATTTTAAATGAATCAATAGAACGCGATCAAATTTACATCAAAAGGCGAAGTTTTTTCTAGATGTTCAGTAGAGTCGTTTTCAAAAACCGATGATGGTAAAAATGAAGTGATGTTATTGTTCGAAGTTATTGATACTGGCGAGGGTTTTGATGCTATGGCAGAAGCAGTTATGTTTAAACCATTTTCGCAAGTTGATACTTCGTCAACTCGAAAACATGATGGTAGTGGATTAGGTTTAGTGATATCGATGCAACTTGTTGAGTTACATGGCGGCAAATTATACTGTAAGAGTCAAAAGGGTGTTGGCTCAGCCTTTTACTTTACTGCAAAATTTACAATACCACCTGACTCGACCATGCCACGTCCACAAACCCCAACATCCGAAGTATCAAATTCACCATTTTTCCGCTGTAGTAAGGTTTCAGTCCAAGTCTCATCTAAACATAGTTCGGACAGCATAATTACGCCACCCTCATCAGGAAATTCTTTACCATCATTTAATAATATCGTTAATGGTTGTAATAATCGTGGAATAGGAAAGAATATAATACCATCTAATTCATCATCGCCATTAATACAAATTCCTAAAAATAATATTGCATTGCCTATAAATATGGCCGATAATACTAATTGTACTACTACTAATAATAATGATTTTACCACCGTTGCTCCATTAACATCATCGAATGCATTAAAGCTTGTTAAGCCAACAACAATTGATTTACCTCGTACTAAATGTGTGCTTATTGTTGCCGACTTATCAAATTCTCGTAAAGCCATAGTTCATTATGTTTGTTCGATTCTTCCAAAAACACCTGTACCCGAGATTGACATTGCTAATGATTACGCCGAAGCTTATGAAAAAATCAGCAATTTAAAATTTTATTCGCACATTTTGATAAATTTAGTTTCACAATCACACGTGATCTCACTTGCATCAACCATCAAACATTCAAATCACTTATCACTAACAGCGACTGTGATCTTAACTACACAGATACAACGTGCTGGTATAGTTGAAGGGGCACAAGGTGAATTTCCAGAACATGTTGATTTTATTTTCAAGCCATTGAACAGGAGTAAAATGGAGGGGTTGTTTGATGATACGACCACTTTCAGAGATAGTTTCTTGAAGAGAAGAAACACACATAAGGTTGTTGCTAGTCAAAAAGAAGTTTTTTCAAAGAATGGCTGAAGATGTTGGCGATCGAGGATATAAAGTTTTATTGGTAGAAGACAATTTTGTAAATCAAAAAGGTTGTTTTCTTCATCCAAACATTCAAACATTAAGATTTTTCAATTATCACATTTATTTTCTTATTTATTTATAATTTATTTATTTTTTTAATAGTTATAACAAAATATCTTACAAAGGTAGGATTAGAAGTAACTGTAGCTGTTAATGGTGATCAATGTTTAGAACAATTTTTTTCGCATCCTCATAATTATTTTTCTTTTATTTTGGTAAGAAATTTTAATTTTGTTTTATATCTCAATTATATTGTTGTTATGTGGGTTTTTATTAATTCAATTTTAATATATTGTTTATTTAAAAAGTGTGATCTGTTTATGCCCAAAAAAGGTACGTATAAATAGATCATGTGATTAAAATAATTGCATAATTTTAACTCTATTTATTAATAAATAATAAATAGATGGTTATGAAACAACGATCGAGATTAGAAAATGGGAAGCTGAAAATTTAAAAGATTTAGATGACGACACACCAATCCCAATAATAGCATTGTCAGCAAATGTAATGTCCGATGTTGTTTCAAGATGCTTAAAAGTAGGATTTACAGATTATGTCAGCAAACCTGTAAATTTTGCAATTCTAAGTAATGTAATAAGAAGCATATTGAAACTTGATAACAAAAATGTAACAACTAAATAACGAAAATAGAGGTGAAAGTGATGAACCTTTTGTTGTTGTAATTAATTTTTTTGCATACACTTTACGCGCAAGAAATCTCACCTTTTTTTTACTACATATTTTTACAAACATACCTAATTATTATAATCATTTTATTATAAATATATTTATCGTTTTGTGTTTTTATAACACTAACATATATTATTATTATAAAATCATTACATGCATCCAACATCATATACACGTCATACAAACGCATTAAAAAAGGTTCCATCTCCAATTTCATCATCCCTGCTTCCACCTTACTCAAATCCAATATATCATTTATCACTAATAATAAAGCGTCTGCTGATTGTTGTATGGTATGTGCATAATCCATTTGTTCTGTTGTTAAATTGGTTGCCAGCATAAAATTTATCATGCCAGTAATACCTATAAGTGGTGTTCGAATTTCTTGATTTTTTTGTAAATTAAAAATTTTTTTGATAATTAATTAAATATAAATTAGTTATTTGCAATTATTTTTATTATACCTATATAGAATATTTACCGTGAGACATATTAGACAAGAATTGAGTTTTGCTTTCAGTTGATTTTTTAGCTGCATCATGAGCTTCTTGAAGTTTCTGTTCAACCAATTTATGATCATTGATGTCAGTACAAGTGCCAAACCATATTCTACCTTGTTCGGATACTTCTACACTAATACACTTAACCAAAAACCATCTGTATTCACCTTCTGCGTTCATCAAGCGAACTTCAGTGGTGTATGAAAGACCAATCTCATCTAGTGCATCCTTCACCTCTGGCAAACAACAATGCACTCTATCCTCTGGAAAAACATGTGACAGAAATCCTAGATTCTTTGCCTGTTCATCTGTCTGACCAGAATAAGCAATCCATTTCTTATTGACATAATTGATACCTTCTTTAGGTGTTGCAGTGAAAACTATTTGTGGTATAGCATCAGCCAACAAACGATACTTTTTCTCATTAGCCTCGATGTGTATCTGACGACTTTGTAGTTTCTCGGATAATTTTTGATCGTGCACATCGGTACAAGTTCCAAACCAACGAATGTTGACACCTCTAGCATCTCTTAACGGACCAGCACGACCCAAGAACCAGCGATACTGTCCATCGAATCTACGTATACGATACTCGGCACTAGAGCCTTCACCTCTTGAAAATGTTCTATTCCACATTTCCCATACCGACGATCTATCGTCTTGATGTACCACCTCTATCCAACCATGACCTAGCAAACTATCGATACGCTTACCAGTATATTTCAACAGTCGCATATTAACCCATGTACAATCACCTGTTCCAGGTGTAAGAGTATAAACAACATTTGGCGTCAGATCAACAATCATACGAAGCATCTTTGTGTTAGGTATTATTAAATGTGGGATCTTATTATTTTTATTAGATGACGATGGTGACGATGAATATTTTATATTACTGCTATTACAACGTTTGTTATTATTCTTGTTGTTATTGTCATTGTTGTGATTGACGTCGTCACAGCATGTTATAGATGAGTCCTTACCATCACAATCTTTATTAATATTTTTATTTTTTGTGGCAAAATTTGCGTCCGAGAAATTTCTTGAGGAACTACGTCTCCTACGTTTTTTATTGCATTTATAATCATTAGAATAATAAGTTGGTAATGAAGCCCCACGAGAAATTTTAAATTTGTTAGAGGGACTGTTTTTGATGTTTTCATTAATAATATCATTCCTTGAACCATCATTTTCAGTTGATGGTGATTTGCCCAAATTTGTTGGCGAAGCTGAATAGTCATAATTCGTAACATTTGTATTATTAATTACGCTTTGATTATAATTGTCATTATCAACACCTGATTGATTATCATGGTTCATTAAAGTATCAATTTTATCGTTATAAACATTTTCATCGTCCCTAACATTATTGCCATTATTAATATTTCCGTCCAAGTCAATATGATCATAATCAGTCATTGAAAAAATGGTGGCATATTCCCATTTAGATGAAGAAGAATCACTATCTGATGCAGATAAAGACGAGAAACTACAAGAGTCTTCTTCAACATCAACACCATCTTTTTCTTTTGAGTCGATATTAGTTGAATTGGTTAAACTGGGTAAATTGAAATGTTGGCTATTGTTACAACGACTATGATGACGATTATGGCTTTTATTGTCATGATTATGATTAAGATGTTGGTAATCACGCAATGAAGAAGCATAGGATGATAATTGTTTAGTGGATTGTTGATAAATCATTGAAGTCGATAGAGTAGTTGCTAAAAAAGGAGCCAGAGATCTAAGAGATTTCAAAAGAATTGAAGGGAATGGAACAATAGGAGATAGGAACGAGAGTATTGCGATTGGAACTGGGGAATGGATTGTATTTGAAGAGGGATGACTTTTTGCGGTGGTTGGATGAATAAGAGGAATGTGCACAATGGAATAGATGTTGTTGTTTTTTAAAAAAGTAGATTGACAAATTGTAGCAGAGTGCGAGGAAGATGGCGATGAAGACGATGAAGAAGGATCAAATGCATCTTCGTCAATTTCTGGTATCGTTTGAAAAAAAGGATTGGTATTTAGTTCTGATGTGATAATAGGTGAAGGCGCAGGCGATTGAGACCAAGGAGAAGGTTCTTGCTGTTCAAATTCTTCGTATTCAGATATAATATTATTATTATTAACAATAAAATCACCAGTCTTAAAATTGTCATTAATGTTGTTGATGTTGTTATTATGTATACCACATTTATCTAATGCTTGATTAATACGAAAATAGCTACCGTTCCCTTCTTCTAAATCATTTAAACAAGGCGTATCTAATACGGTTGATTTATTATTATTGTTAATTTTAGTGTTAGACATATTAGTAGATGATGATAATTGTGATGATGGTGATGATGATAATGCGTGAATATCTAAATTAATATTATTTGTATTGTTGTAACATTTACAATTTAGTTCTGATGTACCATTTTTTAAGTCGTGATGAATATTATTTTCATGCAATTTCTTATTTTCTATATTATTGTTATTATTATAATTATTACTACTATTATCATTGTTATTGTTGTTATTATTATTTATCTTATTTTTATTATTGTTTTTTTCATTATGTTGAATTCTATATTCTCTTGATAAAACAACAATTTTCCCCCTTTGTAGAATTTTCAATATGCTTTTATTATCAATTAAAGGCTCATAATCACAATCGAAACTCTTCAAGTTATCAAATACCGAGTGATTATTATCATCTTTTGAAAAAGATGAAGGTGCTGACGATGACGACGATGATAAAGAATAATTACAAGTAGTCGTTAAATCCTCGGTATGATAATAACTTTTAAAACTATCATCATTAAAATCTTCATTTTTGCTGCCATGATTATGATTATTGTCGGAACTATTGTGATTTTTGAAACGATATTCACGATTATAAATTGCCTTTGTACCCCAAGGGGTATTTATAGTGTCAGTTAAATCATGAGGTATAGATAATAATATACGAGAAGCATAATATGAAGAAGTAAATATACTTATCACATTATCCCACCATTTATTTATTTCTAATTCAGTTGTCAGTTGCAAAGATGATTTGTAAATATTTGGAGATGAAAATGTGATTGGCTGATTTTGATGTCGCTGCTGATGCTGTTGTTGTGACAATGATGTTTGTGAAGGTTTTGCAGCAGCAGCAGCATCATGAGATGAGGGAGAAGAATCTGATTGTGGTTGATGATGCTGCTGCTGTTGATGTTGATGTTGATGTTGATAATTATTATTGTGGTATTGTCGATTATCTTTAAAATCGATAATTGACATATTTTCAGAGGTAGCAAGATTATGATTATGATCTGAATATTGATTATGATTACGATTTGATATTGGAGGCGTGGGCAACGAAGGTAGTAATGGTTTTGATGGAAAACTATGATTAGGATGAATGTTTTGTTGTTGTTGAAAATGCTGTTGCTGTTGTTGATTATAGTCTTTATGTGATTGATTTTGTGGTGTTTGAGATGAAACTTTGAGTTTTTGATTATGAATTTTATTATTGTTATTATAATTATTTTGAGAGTTTATTTGATTATTGTTATTTAAATTTATTTTTTGTGGTATTGAAGTATTTTCTCGCAATTGTTGATATAATAATTCTTGCCGATAAATATGTTCAGTGTAGTAATCTGTAATATTACTGTTTTGAATTGCATCGTCTGATTTATCAGGAGATGATGATGATGATGACGACGATGATGATGATGACGATGATGAAAGCGGTGATGTTGATGAAATATTACTTTCACAATAATTAAAATAATTATTATTATGCTGTTGTTGATGATTATTATTATAATGTTTTTTTTGTTGGTAACATCTTTGCTGTTGATTTTGCGAATTTCTATTATTACTATTATTAATGTAGTTAACGTTGTTACCACTCTCACTACCACTCTCACTACCACTATTACTACTAATATTGTGTGGCGGCATATGAAGTATAAATTCTGTTTGTTTCATATTCGTTATGTTTATATATATATATTATTATTTCGCGTTAACCAAATAAATAACAACCAAATAAATAAAAACCTTATAATAAATTAATAGTATTAGTGTTAATAATATTATATAACTCATGATATCATTGGTAATATATGCAACTTACCAAATAAATATTCCAAGTATGTATAATAAAAGATCTTTTATCGTAGCGTATTATTTTTTTTGTTAAAAAAAGAAGGATTATATTGAAAGGTTTGTTTCAAAACAAAATTGATTAGTGAAGCACATTAACAAATTTTGTTTTTCTTTCCTTTTTAATTTACAAAACTTACTTTAGGGATTAAGAGAAACACGCTATTTTTAAAAAGCTGGTTTTTCTAAAATTAGACAAAATTAGATGAATACTAATCAAAAAGATTTTTTTTTTTTGTTGAAATCTATTTACAAGATTTTTTTTCAATACGAAAAAAAAATTAAGAAAAATTTTATTATATATCATAAAATGAAAAAAATTAATTAAAATAGAAAGTATTTAAAAGGAAATTAGTAGTTTAGTATGTTATATAACTTGTAAAAAATTTAATTTTAAGATAGGTTTAGTTTTAAATGATAATAATTAATGTATATATGTTATGTATGTTATGTGTAAATCGCTCGATGTTGTCATTATGCATATAATATGTATAATGATGCTATTTTTATGTTTTAGTTGATTCTGAGTATCACAAGAAACACATCAATCTTTAATTAAATTCAAAATAATTATTTCTCCTATCTCGTTCGCACTAACTTCACATTCACACTCACCCACACACATTAAAATTTATTTATTTTTTTTTTTTCATTTCTCTATTGTTTCATTATCAATATCATCTATTTAACTAATTTCTAAAATTAATAACAATAAAATAACAATGATGGTGGTGATTAGCGATAGCGACGAAAATCTGATAATAATTAATAATTATTTATTATATATTCTATTGCATTCCATTATATTACGTTCCAGACATAAATTCTAAGATAGATTCCATAATCCCTAATATCAAGAAAGAAATACCAGATAATAATAATAATCAACACTAAGAAGAGAATTTCTGCTTGTTATGGTTGTTGACTTTTTTACACTAAACAAAATGTCATTGACGGATCACAAACCTGTGTCATTAACTGTAATTAAATTGCATGAAAAAATTTAAATGTTTTTTTACTTTCGTAATTCCCTTAAAATAAATTACGCAAAAACTTTTTTTTTTAATCACGAGACTAATAAATTCCAAGTTTAATATTAAATAACAATATAAATAATAAATAATAAAATTTATAATACTAATATGCGTATTTCAAGTTATTTTTTATTGATCGATATATTTGCCGTCTAATAAATATAATAAATATAATAATAATAATAATAAATAAGTAAATATAAATAATAATTATGATTATAATCAAGAAAAGGAAAGTATTACATAATTATCATTATATAAATAAACGGACTAATAGCGTGTAATATTATATAATGCATATATACTATTAATTCATTCGCGTAATAAATAATTATAATAATAAAGAATCTAAAAAATATATCCTAGTAACGCGTATATATATAATATTGTAAATATTTGTAAATACGTAACGTATGTCCGTACATTCATCACGTTCATCATACATATTGGTGGGATTAAAAAATTTTCCTTTTAAGTTGGTTTTTTTATTTTATTCATACGGCGTCACAGTTTGTATTCACAAGATATTTATTATCTTTGTGTGACTTTATGACATCATCAACATTAAAAGATCTACTGTCAATTCATTATTAAAAAGTGAACGGAGACTGTATAGCGCAGCCCCCTTTTGTAATTTATCAAGTGTTGTTGGGTTATACAATGATGACATGCATGATGGCGAGATTCAGAAAATTGTACTGTTCTTTAAAAGGTTATCTCCAAAAAACAATTGAACAAATACGTGTGGAAATAAATTTATATATTTATTTTGGGGGGTTTTTTTTTTGAGAAGCTATTTTTTTGAAAAAAATACGCGAAAAAATTTTTATAATAATATATGCAAAATAATTAATGTAATTTTTAAAATAAATAGAATGCATGCAATCTGTTTCTTTATAGTTCTAATGGAACAGATTCACAATCAGAGCATAACCACGGCTGATCTGATGAATATCGAGTAAGTCCTACGCATTCACGATGATACCACTCAATTTTACACTAATAGTATAATTGGATGGTGACAATGAGTAACAATCAATCAATCAATCAATCAATCAATTAATCAATTAATCAATCAATCAATCAGTTAACTTACTTTTGGATGATTACACCAAACCATATTTCCAAATTCTGGCTGTACAATTTTAAAAAATTTAGATTTATAATTTTTGCAACATAATAATAATAATAATAATAATTGTTGTAAATTTTCTCTTACTCGTTTACAATAACAATACAAAGGTTGGTCAGGACTGAATTGAAGAATTGGATCATCACTAATATAACTCCTAATTAATATATAATAATAATAATAATAATAATAATAATACAACAACAATGAACTTGAATAATAATAATATTGATTTACCCTTTTAAATATCAATAATCATTATTATCAAATAAAGAAGGAAAATGAATTAATGTCATAGAATAATTAAAAATTAACAGTTGTAAATGTGTTTTATATCAAATACCTAAAGTTATATCATTCCTGGATAATTCATTATCAAATCGTTGAGCATGTCTAGAAATCTGGAAATACAAATAAATATAAATACAAATATATATATATATATATATTATCGTAAATACTTTAATAACAAACTATCACTACCAAATCTTCTACTTTGTCAATTAATGCTAATTTTTCATCTTGTATTTTAGTTGCTTGGTCTAATGCTTGCTAATGATAACAATATCTTTATGAGTTTTTTGAAATTTACGTGTTGTAACAAGATCAGGGATTGGTTGATATTATTACATTTTATATGTAAATTTTTTTCGAATAATAACCATAAAAAAAAAAAAAAGAGTAAATAAATGCCTCTACTAAGCCTTTTAAAAGCCTCGATTTTTCTTCACCGATTTGATTAGTTTTTTCCAAATAATCAAAATAATTTTTTTTACTTTTTTTATATTTTTTTATAAAGCCTGTTTGTTTATTTTATTTGAAAAAAAAATTTAATAAATTATCATCATCATAATTATTTAACATAATAATAATTTCAAACATTCCATTCACACATTATTATTATATAAATATATTTATATATTACGTTCACATTGTACGTCTAGAGTTCTTAATTCATTTAAATGGTGTGTAATTTCCGAAGGTAAATTATATACAGCTTTAGAAAAGAAAGAAAAAAAATCGGGATCATTATAAAATGTAGTGTGAATGTATATATACGTTATAATAATAATAACAACAACTTACAATCTATATAATCTTCAAGAACTTCGGATGCTGATCTAAGTCCTGGTGTATTGTTGTTGTTATTGTTGTTATCGCTGTTGTTACGAATGTTTTGCATTTCATTCATTTCGATAGAAATTATTTTATTATTCTAAAAAATTAAAAATATAAAGTGTTTATTTATATAGGAAACAAGAAGGAGGTTTATTAAAAAGTTATTTTTTGAACACAAAAGTAAAAAAAGCAAGAAACCACATGTATCTACCGTTAAACTCAAAAAGTCATCATTCTAGATTAAGTAAAATTAAAAGATGAATCAAAAAGAGCTCAATTTTTAAGAAATTTGTGTGAATCGTGCAGAACATGAAATGTTTTCTTAATGTTTCGACCATTTTACTTGTTAAAACATCCATCATCAAATTTTTATGTGTGATGGATATATTTCTATATAAATATGTGTGTTCATGTGATTAAATTCAATTCCTTTCTTTTTTTTTTACGATTAACAAAATGTCTTCTTCCATTTCTTCTTCAAAACAGTGGTATGTAATATAGATTAACAGAGCCATGTAAATAAATAAACAACTTCAGTATTATATTCGTATTCATGCATAATTATTTTATTTATTATTATTATTAATTAGGAGAGAATTCAATTTTTTTGATGTTCAGCAAATTAAAGATCCAAACAATACAAATGCAACTCCTGCTATTTTTCAAGTAATCATTATATTAAACCTTATCAATTTCTTCTAACTTTACAAAGTCTCAAGTCTATTATTTGCTGCCTTTTTAAAAACACAGAAACCAGATATTACATCGAGCACTAGTGGTCGTGGAAACATTATTTTAGCTGATATCCTTAAATCGTCATCATTTGAATTCAATTCAAATTTTCAATTTAAATAAATAATATCTTTAATTTGACAGGAATATTCATATCCAATTATTATTATAATAATTACACTCTTCAGGATATGTACATGTTGTAGACAAATCATTTAATGTACAATCTTTCTTAGCATATGATGGAGGAAGAATCACACATATGAAACAAATTAAACAAAAGAATATCTTAGTAACAATTGGCGTATGTGTCGCAAATGTTTCCTCATATTATATGACAACAGTGGCAAATCAATCTAACCACTTTAAATATTAATTTAATTAATTAGGATGATGATCCTCCTGCTATTAAAATATGGGATCTTGACAAGCAAGATAAATCTAAAGGAACTCCTGCATGTCAACGAACAATTAAAGTTAATCATGGTGGTAAACCTTTTCCTGTATCAACGTTTGCTGTACTAGATAATCTGGGTCAAATTGCTGTTGGTTTGGCCAATGGTGTGGTTGTGTTGATTAAAGGTGATTTGTATAGAGATCGTCATACAAGACAAAAAGTAATACATGAAAGTGAAGAACCTGTCACAGGTAATAAATAATAATAATAATAATAACTATAATAATAATAATTAATTACTTATTAATTGTGCAAGTATTTTTATTTCTTTGATATTAACAGGGCTTGGGTTTAGAGAACATTGGAAATCAATTATTTTATTCATTGTTACTACAAATAAGATTCTAACTTATGTAACAACCAGTAAATTACCACCTGTATGCCTTGCTTTTTATTATTATTAATTAGTTAATTTGATAATTTGAAGATATTTTAATAATAATGATATTATCATTATTATTCCCTTATTTTAGACTATTCTTGATGATCAAGGCTGTGGTTTAAATTGTGCTGTAATGAGCGATACCACACATGAAATGGTTGTTGCTAAAGATGAGGTAAATTATATCTCAAATGGATTTTATTTTATGTGCGTTTTTTATATATGATTAATATTTCATACTTGTATTTGCAAAAAAAATTTTTAGGCAATTTATTTCTATGGACCTGATGGACGTGGATCTTGTTTTGCTTATGATGGTAAATCGATGATTTGATTAATATCTACATAAAGATATATATATATGAAACATACATAAATAAATTTATAACGTACATAAATAAATATATAGGTGTCAAAACATCAGTTACTTGGTTCAAATCATATTTGATAATCGTTGCACCTCCAGTTTCTCAACCAACCAGACTTACAACTACCACACGATCGGCTTTATCAATACTCCCAGGAAGTTCTCAACATCACCAGCAGCAGCAACAATCATCTTCAACGCTTTATGAATTAACAAAAGTAACTATCTTTGACACTGCAAATAAAGTTATTGCATACATGGGAACTTTTTCATATGGTGTCAGAACAATTACTTGTGAGTGGGGCGGTATTTATATCCTTGGAATGGATTCAAAGGTTTTTTGTTATTTTTAATTTTTAATTTTTAATTTTTAAACAAAATAATTATAATTATAGTTGTAATTATTATTTATTTAGTTGTTCCGTCTTGAAGAAAAAGATACTCCAACTAAATTGGAAATATTATTCAAAAAAAACTTGTATTTATTAGCCATTAATCTTGCACATAGTCAAAAATATGACGATACCAGTATTTCAGAAATTTTTAAAAAATACGGTGATCATTTATACAAGTAAATAGTTTTTTTTATTTTAGTACCAGTAATAATAATAACATTATTATTAATTATAATATATAATTTGCATTTATATTTATATTTAAATCTACATTTTATAAATGCAATAAAAAACGTAGGAGACGTAGTTCCTCAAGAAATTTCTCGGACGCAAATTTTGCCACAAAAAATAAAAATATTAATAAAGATTGTGATGGTAAGGACTCATCTATAACATGCTGTGACGACGTCAATCACAACAATGACAATAACAACAAGAATAATAACAAACGTTGTAATAGCAGTAATATAAAATATTCATCGTCACCATCGTCATCTAATAAAAATAATAAGATCCCACATTTAATAATACCTAACACAAAGATGCTTCGTATGATTGTTGATCTGACGCCAAATGTTGTTTATACTCTTACACCTGGAACAGGTGATTGTACATGGGTTAATATGCGACTGTTGAAATATACTGGTAAGCGTATCGATAGTTTGCTAGGTCATGGTTGGATAGAGGTGGTACATCAAGACGATAGATCGTCGGTATGGGAAATGTGGAATAGAACATTTTCAAGAGGTGAAGGCTCTAGTGCCGAGTATCGTATACGTAGATTCGATGGACAGTATCGCTGGTTCTTGGGTCGTGCTGGTCCGTTAAGAGATGCTAGAGGTGTCAACATTCGTTGGTTTGGAACTTGTACCGATGTGCACGATCAAAAATTATCCGAGAAACTACAAAGTCGTCAGATACACATCGAGGCTAATGAGAAAAAGTATCGTTTGTTGGCTGATGCTATACCACAAATAGTTTTCACTGCAACACCTAAAGAAGGTATCAATTATGTCAATAAGAAATGGATTGCTTATTCTGGTCAGACAGATGAACAGGCAAAGAATCTAGGATTTCTGTCACATGTTTTTCCAGAGGATAGAGTGCATTGTTGTTTGCCAGAGGTGAAGGATGCACTAGATGAGATTGGTCTTTCATACACCACTGAAGTTCGCTTGATGAACGCAGAAGGTGAATACAGATGGTTTTTGGTTAAGTGTATTAGTGTAGAAGTATCCGAACAAGGTAGAATATGGTTTGGCACTTGTACTGACATCAATGATCATAAATTGGTTGAACAGAAACTTCAAGAAGCTCATGATGCAGCTAAAAAATCAACTGAAAGCAAAACTCAATTCTTGTCTAATATGTCTCACGGTAAATATTCTATATAGGTATAATAAAAATAATTGCAAATAACTAATTTATATTTAATTAATTATCAAAAAAATTTTTAATTTACAAAAAAATCAAGAAATTCGAACACCACTTATAGGTATTACTGGCATGATAAATTTTATGCTGGCAACCAATTTAACAACAGAACAAATGGATTATGCACATACCATACAACAATCAGCAGACGCTTTATTATTAGTGATAAATGATATATTGGATTTGAGTAAGGTGGAAGCAGGGATGATGAAATTGGAGATGGAACCTTTTTTAGTTCGTGATATGATCGATGATACCAATGAGTTGCTTTCTACGTTGGCAATTCAAAAGGGATTGGAGTTGAGCTTTATTGTTGAAGAGAATGTTCCTGAGGTTGTTTGCGGTGATAGAATAAGATTACGTCAAGTATTATTGAATATTATTGGCGTATGTATTCAATATTACATATTTATTATTGAGTTGATGATTGTTTTTTTTATCGAAAATTAAAAAAAAAATTTATTTTAAATGAATCAATAGAACGCGATCAAATTTACATCAAAAGGCGAAGTTTTTTCTAGATGTTCAGTAGAGTCGTTTTCAAAAACCGATGATGGTAAAAATGAAGTGATGTTATTGTTCGAAGTTATTGATACTGGCGAGGGTTTTGATGCTATGGCAGAAGCAGTTATGTTTAAACCATTTTCGCAAGTTGATACTTCGTCAACTCGAAAACATGATGGTAGTGGATTAGGTTTAGTGATATCGATGCAACTTGTTGAGTTACATGGCGGCAAATTATACTGTAAGAGTCAAAAGGGTGTTGGCTCAGCCTTTTACTTTACTGCAAAATTTACAATACCACCTGACTCGACCATGCCACGTCCACAAACCCCAACATCCGAAGTATCAAATTCACCATTTTTCCGCTGTAGTAAGGTTTCAGTCCAAGTCTCATCTAAACATAGTTCGGACAGCATAATTACGCCACCCTCATCAGGAAATTCTTTACCATCATTTAATAATATCGTTAATGGTTGTAATAATCGTGGAATAGGAAAGAATATAATACCATCTAATTCATCATCGCCATTAATACAAATTCCTAAAAATAATATTGCATTGCCTATAAATATGGCCGATAATACTAATTGTACTACTACTAATAATAATGATTTTACCACCGTTGCTCCATTAACATCATCGAATGCATTAAAGCTTGTTAAGCCAACAACAATTGATTTACCTCGTACTAAATGTGTGCTTATTGTTGCCGACTTATCAAATTCTCGTAAAGCCATAGTTCATTATGTTTGTTCGATTCTTCCAAAAACACCTGTACCCGAGATTGACATTGCTAATGATTACGCCGAAGCTTATGAAAAAATCAGCAATTTAAAATTTTATTCGCACATTTTGATAAATTTAGTTTCACAATCACACGTGATCTCACTTGCATCAACCATCAAACATTCAAATCACTTATCACTAACAGCGACTGTGATCTTAACTACACAGATACAACGTGCTGGTATAGTTGAAGGGGCACAAGGTGAATTTCCAGAACATGTTGATTTTATTTTCAAGCCATTGAACAGGAGTAAAATGGAGGGGTTGTTTGATGATACGACCACTTTCAGAGATAGTTTCTTGAAGAGAAGAAACACACATAAGGTTGTTGCTAGTCAAAAAGAAGTTTTTCAAAGAATGGCTGAAGATGTTGGCGATCGAGGATATAAAGTTTTATTGGTAGAAGACAATTTTGTAAATCAAAAAGGTTGTTTTCTTCATCCAAACATTCAAACATTAAGATTTTTCAATTATCACATTTATTTTCTTATTTATTTATAATTTATTTATTTTTTTAATAGTTATAACAAAATATCTTACAAAGGTAGGATTAGAAGTAACTGTAGCTGTTAATGGTGATCAATGTTTAGAACAATTTTTTTCGCATCCTCATAATTATTTTTCTTTTATTTTGGTAAGAAATTTTAATTTTGTTTTATATCTCAATTATATTGTTGTTATGTGGGTTTTTATTAATTCAATTTTAATATATTGTTTATTTAAAAAGTGTGATCTGTTTATGCCCAAAAAAGGTACGTATAAATAGATCATGTGATTAAAATAATTGCATAATTTTAACTCTATTTATTAATAAATAATAAATAGATGGTTATGAAACAACGATCGAGATTAGAAAATGGGAAGCTGAAAATTTAAAAGATTTAGATGACGACACACCAATCCCAATAATAGCATTGTCAGCAAATGTAATGTCCGATGTTGTTTCAAGATGCTTAAAAGTAGGATTTACAGATTATGTCAGCAAACCTGTAAATTTTGCAATTCTAAGTAATGTAATAAGAAGCATATTGAAACTTGATAACAAAAATGTAACAACTAAATAACGAAAATAGAGGTGAAAGTGATGAACCTTTTGTTGTTGTAATTAATTTTTTTGCATACACTTTACGCGCAAGAAATCTCACCTTTTTTTTACTACATATTTTTACAAACATACCTAATTATTATAATCATTTTATTATAAATATATTTATCGTTTTGTGTTTTTATAACACTAACATATATTATTATTATAAAATCATTACATGCATCCAACATCATATACACGTCATACAAACGCATTAAAATATTTATTTTTCAAAAAAAAAAGACATCTTTTCAATCAATTATATATATAATACACCTTTAGAAATCAATTACATTATTTAAATAGATGTTTAATTTTTAAAAAAAATTTATGTATAAATAATGATAATAAAAATAAATCCGATCAATTCATTTTTAGTGAAATTGTTTGTTTCTTTTTTTTGGGAAACATGAAATGTAAATAAATAATTTATCACATCTCCAAGGCACCATTTTTAATAGCTTCTTCCACTTCTTTAACTTCATCCTCCATAATTTTACTTCTCCTCAATGCTTTCTTTGCTTCATCCAATTTACCTGCTTTTTTAAAAAACAATGCTAATTTCTTGCAATTAACAATACTTGCTTTTACTCTTTCAATATATTCAGCCATGGTTAATTCATTTGTTTGTACAGATATTAACAATAAATTCATTTTGATTTCTAATTCATTTTGCCTATCTAACAAATCCTCTGGTATTGGTTTCCTTTGTGCTTCCAATGTAGTTATCTGATTGGTGATAAGTTCAATCTCATTTTGAAGAACTAGATTAGACGCAATATTTTCAACACTAAAATAGTAAAAGAAAGAGAAAGAATGTGTTCCTTTAGTATCATAAAATTTTTTTTGTTTTAATTATTAGAAAGAAATAAAAAAATTGCCTATTAAGTTGTTCTTCTGCTTGTTCTAACTCATCCTTTCCTGTATCTGATATTTGAGTAACACGATTTGATTTTTGTGGTGTTGTTGAAGGTGCTTGTTTTTCGATGGTTGTTGCTTTTTGTTGTAAATTAGCATCAGTGACTGCGGAAGTTTTAGCAGTTGCTTCAATTTTAATATTTTCAGTATTACTAATAGCTTCAGTATTACTTGTGATGAGAGATTGGGAGACATTTTGTTCTTTTGTTTTTGAAGAACTCGCCACAGATGCAGGAGGCGGTGATGATGATGACGTCGTTGGTTTTTTTGGGGGGGATGTAACTGAATCTGATTCAATAAAATTTTTTTGTTGTTGGCTTTCTGTAGAACTACTTGTTGTTGTTTCTGTCGTCGCTGTTGTTAAATCTTTTGTTTCCAATTGTGATTGTGATGAAACACTAAAAGTTGGGTTGACAGGTGTTGCATTAACTGTTGCTGCTGTTGCTGTCACTGCTGATGAGGAAGAAGATTTTGCTGGTGATGAAGATGTAGTAGATATAGATGAAGATGTTAAACTTGTGAAATCTTTGTTAAACTCATCAATTATGAGCCATTTTTCAGTTTTTGTTATAATTTCAGATTGAGAATACGGTGTTCTGAGACGTATACGTATTTCAAGCTTTCCACCTGTAGGTTTACGAACGTGATCCACAAGCTGAAGTATTTTAATAAAAAAACTTAATACTATTATTTCAAAAAGTTTGTATCGTCAATTAAATGTTAAAACATTAACTTATATATTAGAATTCAACCTCAAGTACATCATGTATTTCAGATTTTTTAAGTAATGTATCCAATTTAATAGTTGCTTTTCCAAGCGAAATTGATTTTCGTAAGAAGCCTTTGTAATGAAATACTTCAAATGTTGCTTTTTTTCGTTCCAAATATCTTTGAAATGGTCTTGAACGAACGATATCGATTCTTTTTTTAAAGTTAAATTCTTGAGTATTATATATATGTATATGTATTAATGTTTTTAAAAGAAATTTAATGATAGATTATTTAATATAGTGCAATTATCATACCTGGATTCATTCCACGATCAGAAGTAGAGGTATCACCCTTCCCACTTCCCGCTCCAGGACTACCTTCTGGTGGCCATGCGACATTCCAATTGACATAAGCAACAACATCATTACCATTTACTTCCTTATTTCCTAAATTCCAAGCTCTTTCAATGCAAATTTCCATATCATTTGCAGCCAATTCCGGGAAAATGTTTTCTATCTCATAACTAACTTCTTGATAATGAAAAGCAGGGACATCTTTATCGTGGTTACTATATGAAACCAACGAGTTTAAATCTGCTTTAAAAGAATTTTTATATCGAAGATAAAGAGCAGCTTGTTTTTTATTTCCAGATTTTAAATAATGAGCTGCAATAGTATGACACAAAGAACTTTGCGCTTCAAGTTGTGTTTGTAAATGAGAGTACTGTTCTTTTTTTGACATTTGCGTGATCATTATTTTCTTTATTATTATTTTTCAAAGATAAAAATTACGTCATCGTCAACATTGTAATACAATTTAGCTAAAAGGCATCAATTGCTGCGCCGCGCGCAATCCAAAAATAGTAATAGCGATGATGTTCTTTGAGTGTCACGATATTATAAAATCACATGACTCAAGCATTTGTCGTTACTATTACATTGAAAGTTTATTTGAATAAAACGAATAATAAAAGAATAATCCGAATAAAATAAATAACTAATAATTCGAATAAAACGAATAAAACTAAAAAACGAATAATTCGAAACTCTAATATTCATTCGGAGCATCGAAATATTTATTTAATGATTAAAGAGTTGTTAGATAATAAAAAAATTACATATATAAATAGGGATGTTAACAGTCTGAACCATGGACCGAGTCGGTCTGGTCTTAGGTATCAAAGACCATTTAAATGTTGAATTTTTTTTATCATAAAGCATTTATTTCAATTTTATTTGTTAAAAATATTATTTTATTATCATTACTCAATACCGAATTATTAATATATTCAAAAAAAAAAAAGAACATATGGGGACTGTTCTAGGAAAACACGGGTTAGAGCTCCCAGATTCAAAAATGAGAAATTTATACCAAATTAATCTATA
>CAUDNR010004267.1:30803-71816 GCA_958430865.1 Entrophospora sp. SA101 | reverse complement strand
CCAACAAATTCACAACCACAAAAAGATAAGAATCGCAAAGACAACACGCTTTTATCATATGCCATTCGTGTCGCAAAGTATATCAAAGGTGTAGAAAGAAAGAGGGCTCTGATTTTTGCGTTAGACGCATTGTTGGAAAAAAAAAAAAGAATTGGGATTGTAACGTAATTTTGCTTATTGTTATTGTTAAGATCCTTATTTTGTTAGGTCTTCATTATTAGAGATGTTAATATTAATATTTTTGATTTTGATTTTTTTAACTTTTTGTAAACGTGTTTGATTGTTTAAGTGTAAATATATGGTGTTAAGACTCATTGGAAAAATTATTAAGCGTTAACAGTTATTACTGATCGGCCGTCTATACAAAGAGCTAACAGTTATCGTTATTACATATTGTATTGTGTTAAAGTAATTGTTGTAAACATACAGCTGATTTTAATCGGCAATGAAAAGCAAAAACTAAAGTAATAACATAGGAACTCTATAGAAACCTTTGTTGCTTTGTAAAAGGGACATCTTTATTTATTATAATTTGTTGTTATTTGTACGATAAATTGTGCTTGCAAATTCACCAAAGCTTTCTAGGTACAAGAAAGAGGCAATAAGCAGGATTTCGTAAAATAACTTATTTGACGAGCATTGTATATATAAAAGCTTGCAATTAATCGACGAGTGTAGCAAAAAGTTAACTCAAAATCGACTATAAGTCCAGTCTGGACTGGTCTCAAGATAGGACTTCCCGTACCAGGACCAGAGCGGACGGTCAAGGACCGATTAACATCTCTAATCATTATCATTTTCCCAATCGATAACATTGTTATTCCTTTCTTTTGATATCTGAAAAAAGTCTTGATGGATCAGGTTAAAAATGTTAAAAAAATAAATTTTTTCTTTTTGAACGTGTTTTCAATAGTATTAAAGTTTTGTTCAATAGATTATTCATTAAAACATCATAATAAGATAGAGTTGAGTTGATTGATATTTGTTATCAATAACGTTGTTATATAGTAATTATGTTAATTTTTTACTTTTTATGGTTTTTTTGGTTGCTTCCTCAAAAAATGTAAGATTTTTTTTTGTATTGCTATAACGATGGCAATGAGAATATACATAATTATATTTTAGATTTACATATTAATATTATATTTTTTAGTTTATAAAGTTGTCCTACTGAATGACGTAATCGAAATTAAAAAAAAATTTTTTGATTTGAAAAAAAAAAAACATGTCTGAAGGAAAATTAGAGAAACCTGAACAAGACTTTACGCAACTTGTTGATAAACAGTTACCAGAAACTGAGACATTGGCCACGGTATATATATGAGATTTGAATTAAATAAAATAAATCTAATTTAACATTTTATTCAATATAGCAAGGGCTTCTTTCAGAAGCTTTAGAACAGTTATTGGGACTTGAAAAGCAAACACGTCAGGTATTTACTTTTCATTATTTTTGGAGGAAAAAAAGTTATTTCATTCAATTATTATAAAATTTAATTTTTTGAAATTTAGGCAGCTGATTTAGCTTCTTCTACTCGTGTATTAGTTCACATTGTTAAATTATGTTATCAGGCAAGGGACTGGAAATTATTAAATGAATATGTAATATTACTCTCAAAGAAGCATGGACAATTGAAACAGGTACAAATATTCTTTTTAATTAAATTAGATGCCTTTTTATCAAGCAACAAAAGAAATAATGAAAGAATCAGAAGAGAATTCACTCCAATAATTGATCTCAATTCATTCGATTATTTTAGGCAATCACAAAAATGGTTCAAGAAGTCATGACTTATCTTGATGATACACCAGATAAACCAACAAAACTAGAGTTAATCGATACTTTGCGTACAGTTACTGAAGGAAAAGTATGTGTAGATTAAATTGATTTTGTTTCAAACAATAATACTGTCATATTATATTTATTTATACATATGTGTATGTGTGTATATATATATCTATAGATTTATGTAGAAGTTGAACGTGCAAGATTGACACGTTTATTATCCAAGATCAGAGAGGAAGACGGCAAAATTAATGAGGCTGCTGATATTTTACAAGAATTGCAGGTTTTTTAATTATTATTTTTTTAGGAGGGAGGGGTTTATGGTTTATATAGTTATAATTGATATACATTTATTTGATATATATAAGGTAGAAACATTTGGATCAATGGAGAAAAGGGAAAAAACAGATTTTATTTTAGAACAAATGCGATTAACTTTGGCAAAGAAAGATTATACAAGAATGCAAATTATTAGCAAGAAAATCAACACCAAGTTTTTTGCAGATGTTGAACAACAAGTATGCATATATATATATATATATATATATATATTTCAATTATTTTTTTTAACATTTTAGTATTTGAAGATTATATTTAATATTTAATATTTATGTTGTAGGATTTGAAACTTCGATATTATGAATTAATGATTCAACATGCATTGCATGAAGACCAACATTTGAATGTTTGTAAATATTATAGACATGTATATGATACACCGTCAATCAAGGAAGATGAATCTAAATGGAAAGGAGTGAGTTTATGAATTTTTGTACAGTGATTGGTTGATTGGTTTATTTATTTATTAAAAAGTAAATTTTTTTTTAATTAATAGGTTTTAGAAAATGTAATTTATTTTATTATTCTTTCGCCATATGATAATGAGCAAAGCGATTTATTGAATCGTATATACAAAGATCCTAATCTTGTCAAATTGGCTTTACACCAGTAATTTATTATTAAATTATCATTTTTTAATCTTGTTCTTAAATTAATTTATTGATTAATTATATATTTTTTTTTTAATTAAAAAAAAAAGTGAACTTGCCAAGCATTTTATAACACCTGAACTGATTCCATGGTCTATGATCCAAGAAACATATGGTACAGCATTGAGACAAACATCGGTCTTTTTGCAAAATGATGAACATGGAGAAAAACATTGGCAAGACTTACATAAACGAGTGATTGAACATGTACGTAAAATAGAAAAATGATTACATTATTTTTATTGTTATAAAGTTTATTAATTTAATATTATATATATATATATATAGAATATACGTGTTGTAGCAAAATATTATAAAAGAATCAGAACAAAAAGATTGTCTCAATTATTGGATCTTAATGATCAAGTAAATAAATATATTTTATATTAGAAAATTTTAAAAATCATTGAATCAATTGACTGATTAAATTGCTTGATTGATTAATAATAGGATACTGAAGACTTTTTATCAAAACTTGTGGTTTCCAAAACCATTTATGCAAAGATTGATCGACCAGCTGGAATTGTTTCTTTTGCGGAACCTAAAGATCCAAACCAAGTTTTAAATGATTGGTCAAATAATATCAATTCTTTATTGGGTCTAATTGAAAAAACATGTCATCTAATTACAAAAGAAGAAATGTTACATAGTATAGCTAGAGTGAAATAAATATTATGTATTAAAAACGATTAAAATTAAAATATAATAAATTATTATTCTTCTTCTTCTTCTGAAGAATAGAAATTCTTGAAGCAAAATATGTAAGTTGTTCAGGTAAGTAATAAACAGTGTAAGTGATTAGTGAGTGAGTGTTAGACGAAAGTGTATCCATATATAAATATAATATATTGTACATTTATTGATTCAACACAACTAAACAATGATTTTTCCTAGTGTTCGAGCATATACAAAACATTTGTGATAATTTTCAAGCGCAAGCAAGACATTTTTTTTTTTTTTTTTTCTTAATATCCTTGCGCGTTTTAGAAATTTTTGATTTACGTGATTTTCATTTCATTGGCCAGAATTTTGCAAATAGGCTCTCTCTGCCTGCATTCATGAAATTCTTTGTTTTTTTTGCCTGCCTGCCTGACTCAAGACCCCACAAAACTATATAGATAGGTTACTGCCGCAGCTGGGTCAAATTTTATAGAAAAAGACCTAAAAAATTTACTACAGCCTAAGCTCTTTTATACCGAACCTCCGAACCAAGGTATTGGTCCCGATTTTTTATTAATTAATTTACTCTGTATAACGAACATTATAATTAAATTTAGCTGATTTCCGAAAAGAATTAAGCTTCCGAAGTCAAAACCCATAGGTTTCTTTGAGAGGCTATTACTCCATAATTGGAAGAGCTACAAACGCATAAAGCTCGCGTTTTAAAGGTCAAGAGTAGTGATTGTTTTTACTAGAGGCACGAAAATTGTTTAATAATGAGTTTACGTTCAATTCATTCGCCAAAGTCCGTTGTACAGAAAACGTGTCATTATTAATATCAGCCAGTGACTGTGAAATGTCGTCCGACTAATATATAAATGGAGCTCTATACCGAACAATGCACAAAAATTGCGTATAATCTCCATAGTTGGTTAGCGTGCGTAATTGAATTTTTACCAACCTAAAAATTTATTAGTATTAGTAGCATTGTTTCAGTGAAAGCAAATTCGTTATCTACTAAAATCAAATTAGAATTCACATTGGAATATGAGCATGCCCCCCAGAAAATATACTATATCTTGTGGTGTAATATGAATTGTAATGTCACTTCCTGCCATGTTTTCGCCATGAAAAATATCGTTTGAAATACTGGAATATAAACTTTAATAGAAATATATGATAAAATTACCCAAAAGTCCTGCAGGCTTTTCAACCCATGCATGTCTTTGTCCACGATTTTCATATAATGCAATAACTTTTCCCAAACACAATATATTATTAGAAAATACTAATAAAAATCCATTCTTGCATAATGGATGAATATCAGAAATATCTGCAAAGCCAAAGATTAGTTACTAAAAAAAAAAATTAATTAAATAAGTCATTATATTACATATAAACTAAAGAAATATTTTTACCACACTTGCAAATAACTTGTTTAGCACTAATAAATTCATGAAAGTTAGCAAGAAGATCGTAAGGAAATTTCCATTTTTAACAAGATCTATCACAAGTGTAACGTACAAACACTAATATTGCGAATTATAGTGTAACCGGTAACCTTTTTTCATAGCCTATGTTCGCGAATCAGCGTGACCTGTGACATTTTTCTTTGCGAATTATAGTGTAACCGGAGACCTTGTTTTTTCCTTATTAATGCGAATATAAGGTGGGCGGTGTCATTTTTAAATTTTAAAGTACCTTTCGAATCATAGTGTTGGCGGTGACATTCAATAGAGTTTTTCCGGTCCTATTGTTTCCTAATAATATTCCATATACATGTTAGCAACATGTAATCATATGTGGTTGCAACAATAAATTATTATTCATAATTGATGATAATGTGACAATGATTGACACTTTCTCTATAACGAACGTTCTCTATACTAATACCGAATGAATTTCTCGGTCCAAGGGGTTCGATATAGAGAGTTTTGACTGTATTAGAAAATGCAATGTTAGTGAAAAATCACTAGATTTGCAATCTATATCAAACCGTGATTTTTGTATGTAACCTTCTATATAGTTTTCATCTATACTCAACAAATTTGAAATATTATGTGATCTACATGTTGGATTTTAAAAAACCGCCTTCATTCAATTCAGCTTTAAAAAGGAGTCAATTCATGTAAAAAAAAATGTCTCGATTTTTTTTTTTAAATGTTACAATATTTTGAATTGCATGATCAATTTGGTCGTTAATCTTTTTCATTATAATAGTAAAGAACTCAATTTCAAAATACTAAGGCCGGCCAATTTCTAGTTTAAGAAAAACAGCCAATAATAAATAATAAGTTTTGAAGCTTTGAGCCATGACTATAAAACTCATCAGATAACTTTTCAGTATTTTTGAAGCTGAATGCAATTAATTGATTATCACCGTAATCTGCCTGCCACCATATAAAAATCATATGTTGATCATCTGGATCATCTGATTTTGATACGTGTAACTAATGAACCTCATTGATGACAACATAGATTTGCAAAATTAAAGAATTTGTTCAAAAATGAGAATTTTTATTACAGATGAAATTATTCATTGTGAGTAAACATTCATTATTTATATCGTAGATCTTTTTTTTTTAATTTTTTGATTGTTATTGATAGACATAAATCATTGAAAAACATTGATTCTAATGTTCATTGTTTTATTTAACTATGAGAAACAGGGCTAAAAATAGTAATTTAAAAATCTGGATTTTTAACTCGGAAAAAAAAAGTTGCAGGATATTTTTCCTTTTTTTCTTGTATCCGCATAAAAAAAATTTTAATATTTAGAAAGGAACAATCATCTTTTGAATTTCCAAAATAAAAATATTGACTCAATTTAAGCCCTATTTCAAAAAGACTTCTATTAAATTATGTGTATTTTATTTTCTTTATTCAAAAAATAAATTATAAATAAGTAGTTATAGCACAAGAATTTAGATAATTTGACTACTGAAATTGTGACGAGACGTTTATAAGTGAAACAAATATTATGAATCAGATATAGAAGGTTCAGATGATTTGACAATTCAGGTTCAAATGATGATACTTCAAAAGTATCGAATAAAAAAAGAAAAAATAGTGAATTAAGTATAAATCGTGTTAAAATGTAAATAAAAAATGCATTTAAAAAAAAAACAGAAGTTCCCGGTATGTATAGTTAAACATATTAATATATAAATGGTTAAAATATGACAGAGAAAAAAATCAATTTGCAGGAAAAGGTGACAAATAAATATAATTCATATAATTGATATAATGAAATGATTTACTAGATGACAAATGAAGATATTCCAATTTCCAAACTTCCAAGTCTTATTAACCTAGGTCATACTCTTCAAGTTCCTGATCTATTTTCTTTAAATAACACCGTTACATATGAGAATAAAAATTTGGACAAATATTTTGGAATAAAATTTAGGCAAATAAAACTTATTATTACGTAAATCACAAAATTTTCTTATTAATTTGATATAAACCTGAACTCGTTAGGGAATTTAGTTGGTCTTTTAGATGGGTCAACATCCCAACACTTTTTCATCATTTTTGCGTATTCTTTTGGCATATTTGATAAATTGGTAGTAAATCTTACAAATTTCAATAATTAAATGATGGTCATGTGCTTTATTATCAAAAGGTGGATATCTTCCACATCAACATTCCAATGCTATATACATCTGATTATTTTGTATTTTGCTTGTTTTTCGAAGAACTTCAGGTGCAATATATGATATAATTCCATATATTTTGTTTGATGATTCATCATCAACTGGCCCACATAATCCTAAACTGTGATATAACAGCCATATCTTGTACTAGAATTAAGGTTGTGGGCGAAACTCGTCCAGAAATCAATCGACTGAGTTTCGACAGGTACACATTAATTGTTTATTAGAGTTTCGGCAGAGTTTTGACAAGGTATATACTAATTGTTCATTAGAGTTTCGACAGAGTTTCGACAGTCGTTAAGAGGTATCAGCAAACAACCATAACTAGAATATTACCATTGTGTAAATCACAATGTATTAAATCTTTTTGATGTATATCATTTAATGAGTCACATAAATATTTAAATATTGTAATTTTATCTTTAAAGTTAAATTTGAATGATTTTTTTGCAAATAATTTCTTAAATTTCCTTCTGGAAGATAGTTTAGAATCATTGCATAGTTGCTATTTTCTGGGAATTTAGTTATACCATAACAGGAAACAATACCTCCAAATTTAATTTTAATGCTTGAGATTATATGAAAATCAATTAATATATTTTTTTTTAATTTAAAATAATTACTACTGACCTCTTCAAAAAAATTTTTCCCCAATTCATTTGAATTATTTAGTAGTTTTTAATGCTACATCATGAGATCCATAATGATTAAATTCTTTTTGTTTTCATCATAGTCAAATATATGCCTTTTTTCCATGTGGCAACATAAATACTACCAAAACCTCCTTTAGTTAAATATTCCACTTCTTCGAATTGATCAAATAGAATCCATTCAATAATTTGCGTAGGAAGAGATGAGAGCTTTTGACATTCTTGAATAAAATTATCAATGATGATATTTCCTGATGACCATGTATCAAAAAGCTTCTGTAAATGTAAACAAATACAGTTTTCACAAAATCTGACTGAATATCTGCATAATTTGCACTTGTTACATTCTTTTACTTCACCCCATTCATGAATTGTATTATCTAATTCGAATACATAAACAAATATTTCTTTACAATATTCCTTTTCATTCTTTAAAAGCTTATCATTTTCAGCTACAAGTGATAAAAATGCAGCCTTTTGGATCTCTCTGATAGATGTGTTTGATGAAGAATTATCAATTAATTCAGAATAAGTTCTGTACACAAAATCTTTCTGTCTGATGATAATGACAATAATAAACTTTCAAATGACATTTTTTTTTAGTTTTATTATTATTATGAATTGTTGTTTTCTTATCTTCTTTGGAGGTATTATTATTTATTAGTATGATATAATAAAAATAATGTTTTAATCTATGAAGTTATACACAGCCTGCACTAAATAAAATAACAGATAACTAAATGTGTGTGAGGGTCCTTTGTTTTGGCTAGTTTTAAAAATAGTCAAAAATTATAATAAACGCGAATTTAATGGAAAAATTTTTAAGATCAATGTAATTTAATAATAATGATAAAGATGGTATATTAATAGGGATAATGATTGGATTTAAATCTTTGGGAAGAAAAACGTTGAAAGGCAAAATTTTTTTAAAAAAGTAACAAGATAAAGATGATGATGATCTAAAAGAAAAGGAAAAGGAAGCAATTTAATATTTATTAAGATCGTTTTCAAGTATGCAATAAAAAAAATATCATAAGTAATAATGAAGTCATAGTGACAATTAAAAGTAAATACAAATATTTTGCTTGCCTACTCACGTTATACTGTAGATGTTATCAATTGAAAATTATTTCTTCCGTGGTAAGTTTTTTTTTGGTTATATAGAATGTTCTAAATATCACAAATAGAAAGTATTTTAAATGTAAAAAAATGAGAATTAAAAGTAATTTTCACTTAAATTTTTACCCTGGTAATAAAAAGATTTCTCTATTTCATGATTTTTTTTATAAATTAAGACTTGAGTGAAAATTACTGCAATTAGTAATTAGCTAAAGAACTTTTCAAATAAAAAATAAACATTTAAATAAAGTTGCATGTTTCATTCTTTATATTAAAAAAAAATTTAGATCCAAAAATTAAATTATGTATAATGATGACCTTATTCATCAAGTAAAAAATACAACAAATGAATTAAATTGAGCCTTAGCAACAAAAAAATAATTTATAATTTACATTTTTGGACCAATTACCTTGTACAGAGAATGTTGAATGATTAAAAAAATCGATAACAATAGTGATAAAGATAAGATATGATGGTATAATTGTAGCGTTGAGCAAAACTACTTTGTGGAAGTTTTGTTGCATGCTCCATATAAAAATTAGGAAAACATCATAATGATACTATGCAAATTTCATGATTTCGTTTCACTTTGTTGCAGTATACCCATGTGTCATGTGTTATATATGTTATATTTTTTATTTGAGGTAAAATTTAAGATCAATTGGTTTTTTTTTTTTACACAAAAATTATTCATCAGCAACCTTTTTTTTTTATGCGTTTTCTCTTTCAGAATACGTGTCATCGGGTTCCATAAATACTTCACATAATACTCTGTTAATCCCATGTCTTCTTAAAATTTCCAATGCACTATTTGCAGTAATTTTCATATGACCAGCACTTAAATGCGTGATGCCAAGAGATTTTCTAAAACATCAAGGTAAATTTTTTTTTATTTGTATCTAAATTAATGATTTGTATTATATTAAAGACGAGGAAAAAAAATATATCTTTTTCTTTTACTTACTCTTGACAATCTTTTATAAAGTTTCTTTCATCATGATTTATGGGATATCTGGCTGCTTTCTATTAAAATAATTAAATAATAAATCAATGGATGACGATAAAAAAATTGAAAGATGGAGTAAGTAATTTCAAATAAAACATTAAAATCAGTTTATATATACCATTTCATCCAATTCATTTGACAAGTGTTTACTAAAATGTTTATATATTTATATAGAGATAGAGATTGAGATATTGAAAAAGAGACGGATAAGAGTTTTTAAAATAAATAATATAATCAATTAATTACCTTATGGTACTTTCAGACATCTTACTGTTGCTACAGTTTGCGACACGAATGGCATATGATAAAAGCGTGTTGTCTTTGCGATTCTTATCTTTTTGTGGTTGTGAATTTGTTGGATATATACCTGGACATGAGTAATTTGGTAATTATGAGTTTACTTGCTATTCTTATTTTTATTATTGCTAATACTTCTATCAATATTATCGTAATTAATTCAGGCCAACATTGTTTATTATTAGCAACCTATTAATCAAGGAAATAAATAATTATTTGAAACAAAGAAAGAATATTGAGAAAAAAATTTTTTTTACCTTTAGTTTGTTTCTGCTACCAAGTTTGCAACCTTATTTTTTCAAGCATTTATTAAAATACTATCCTTTTTTTTTTTAATTAATCCACCTAACATAAAAAGCAGAATTATCTTTCATTTCACATCTTAGGACACAAAATTGCATGCGTCGTCTTTGCGGGCAAGATTTCGTTGTTTGTGCTTTTTTTGTTTACGACGCCAAATCAGGTTAGATTCCTTATCCTTTTTCAGTTGTGTATTTGTTGGAATACTAGGTGCATCTGATTTCAACACTCCATATTCAGACCGTGGCGTCGTATGATCTGGTTGTTCATCAAAAGGATATGGATTCGTATAAGGCAGTAGATATTTGATTATGATTTAGATCTATCTATATACGTTACATCAAATAATGTTTGATTATGCCATTGTGAGGTCGCGTCCATGACGAAATGCGTGACTAACTTTTCAGCAATTTCACTTTAATCCTTTCTTTCCAAATCCAAATCCAAATCAATCTACTGGTCAAGAAAAATAATTATATTATTTTAGGATAGTTCATCATATGTATGTATGTTTTCATTATACGATTTCTGTATCTGCGAAAAGGAAGCTAATTATCACATTCTTATTATGAGAATAATGCATCCTAAATAAGAAAAGAAGAATAGTTTCGATGTTACTCAATGCTCAGCATTAAAGATAACTCAAAGTTCTATCTAGAAAGAGCTTCTCTTTAAAATTCCTGTTCTAATTTCTAATTAAAGGAATCTTTATCTTCTATCAATATATTTTCCTGCAAAGTATTCAAAAAGTTGTAACATAAATAATAACATAAAAATAAATAATAATAATAAACAAACAAACAAACAAACAAACAAACAAACAAATGTGGTGTTGTATTCCTATATCGGTCTTTAATTGAAAAAAATCGAAATCACGAAGGATTGCTTTTTTTGTATATCAAGAAAAAAAAATGAAAATTGATTATTTATAACTCTTCGCAATAAATTATATAGCAAAAATAAATAGTATTAATTGATAAAGAATAACAATCAATGAGTTTAAATTTCAGGAATATCAAACTTCATTTAATATTTATCGTGATATTTATACTAACTAAAGTATTCTCAGATTCTAGTATATCACGTTCTACAACTATTAGCGTAGTGGTAGATAATAAAATTTATGTTCTTGGAGGTTATAGTAGAGGAATAGAAGCTCCAACAGATGCATTATTTTATGTAGATTTGATCAAAGATTTTGATGCTAAAAATGTACCATGGGTAGATAGTGACAAAATACCTGTAAGAACTGCTTGGGGTGTAGGTGCAGTTGGTGGAAAAAACAAATCCACAATATTCTTATTTGGTGGATTTATGGTCAACCCGGCTTCTGATTCTTTGAATTACACCAATTTGCTTTATGAATATGATGTAAATAAAAAAGGTTGGAGTCCTTCAATAACAACCGGTATTACTCCTATCAATCGTTGGGCATCTAGTATTGTGGTAGATGACAAGGGAAAATTGTATATTTTCGGCGGGGCAACAGATAATCGTACTGGATCTACTACTGAACACTTTTTTAACGACGTATACACATTGAATACAGCAGATATGACTTGGGGTCTAGTCTCTGCAATCAATCCACCATTACCAATTTTTTATCATACTTCAACCTTATTGCCTGATAATAGAGTTGTAATTATTGGTGGAAGAGAGACAAACGATACTACAGGTAAATATATTTATGAAGCTGACATTTATAAGGTATATATATATTGTATTTAGATGGAAATTTTAATTATATAATTTCGGAGTTTTTTTTAATTTTAAATTATTTTATAGATAAAAATTTATGATACGAATAGTTTAACTTGGACAACTATGGTAAATATTGTCAATTAAAATGTGAAATTTACTATTTGGCCTAAATTACACCTTGATGAAATTTTTAGACAGCAAATGGTCCATCATCTATCCAACCTCGATTTGGTCATTCAGCTGTACTCTGTAATCATATTTTTTATTTTTTTTTAATTTTTTTTTTGAAAAAAATATCATACTAAAATAAATATTGTATAGCAAATGATGGAAGGATAATTGTTTATGGTGGTTGTAGAGATTCATACGTTACATCGTTCCCTGAAATTATTGTCTTGGGTACAACTACAAATCCTTTTCAATGGTCTGTACCTGAATTTTCACATGTCAATCGTGCTCCATCTCTAAGATTGCATACGGCTAATTTAATCGGAGATCAAATGATAATAAGTTTTGGTAGATTTTTAAAAAATTTTCTTTTTTTTCAACTTTAATAATTAATTAACAAGTACATTCATATATATAGGAAGAATTACAAATAATGTTTCAAAACCAAATTCATCTAGTGCAAACACTTATATACTTGATGTTAAAGATTTTAGTTGGAAAGCAAGTTATACGGCAAATATAACAACAACAACTTCAACAACTTCAACAACAACATCAACAACATCAACAACATCAACAACATCAACACCACCATCATCATCACAATCAGAAATATCAATACCATTAAACACTGTTTACATAGTAGCAATAGTAGTTGCAATTGTTGTTGGAGTAACATTCATTGTGATGGCAACATTCATTGTAAGATATCAAAAGAAAAAAATTACAATCCCAAGTGAAATCATAAAAATGCCCAGTGATGAACAACTTAAACACAGAAAAATTTCATCTTATCCTAATACTCCATCTTATCCTATTACCATATCTTATCCTAACACCTCATCTTATCCTAATACTCTATTCTATTTTTAACAATGTTGGTGATGTTAACTCTATTAAGATTATTTTTTAATTTATCAAAATTCACCCCCCCCCCCAAATTTACTATGATCATTTCAGATTAGCCAGATTTTATTTCTTGTAAAATATATTAATGTGTAAACATTTCAAATAAATCATTTTAATAAAAAAGTGGTTATTGCAACCTTTTTAAAGAAAAGTTTAGAAGGTTACAATAAATAAAAGTTGAAATACACTGCAGATTATCAAGCAGGAATATTTTTAACACTGAGGTTTACTTGTCATACTTAACACTGCAACAGGATTATATTGGATGTGGTCTAGGTAAAGTTTATATAAAAAATTCTCAAAAGTTACTGGCTAAGTTATAAGTAAAATTAATAATACTTTAAAAAACCTTCAAGTTTTCACAAGGTAAAGTTTTTTGTCTCCCAGCTAATATAAAGGTAAAATTAAATCATTAATAATTTATAAACTAGAATATCCTCATCTAGCAAAATGGCAAGGAATTATCTTGCTATTTCAGCATCTAGCATCCCAGTTGAAAGGATTTTCTCTGGTGGTACTGGTTTAATTACATCAACTAGATGCAGTTTGTCTGTAGATACAATTAGGTACCATATTTGGCTTAATTATTGGTGGAAGGGCATTTTAAAAGGTGCAAGTATATACTGTATATAGTGAATTTGAATCAAGTCATTTATCCAGCCCTAATTTGAATCAGATAAAATCATTCATTATATAGATTCAAATCAATTATATATATATTCAAATCAGTCAGTTTGAATCAAATTATATATCCAAGTAAGTTCAAATTGAATCAGTTCAATTTCAATTGATTCATTTGGAGCCTTAAATCAACAGTGACCAATTCATTCACAAATCAGTTTGTAGTCTTCTAGTCGCTGTAAAAAAATTATGTGCAAAAATTTCATAGATTTTACATTTACCAAAAAAAAACATCTTTTAAAAAATTTTTTGCACATTTAAAATTATGAATGCATTTAAATTGACTACCATTTGTGTGATTGATTCAATCATTAATGCTAAATAAACAAGTGATTTCAGATTAATATCACCATTCATTGCAAGAGTGGAATAAAACAAATATAATTAATTATAAAAATGACTTAGCCTTTTGTTGGTATTTAATCCTTTCCTCATATATGTGAATACATGCATCCATTATATATTCATGATGATAACTTTGACGTTATCATTGAAATAACAAACAATTGCATCATCCAGGTAATAAGCAATGAAACCTCTTTTTTTAAAGAATCCAATTTCAAAAAAATATGTGTATTTACCCAAGTTGCTGGGTAAATACAAAAACAAACAAGTCTACTCCTCCATTGGACCAGATTGACTGGAGGATCAAAAAGAAAATTCCCTGTCTCATATAGTACCTTACAAATAATAAATCTGGTGATGATCACAAGTGTCAAATTTAATAAATTATCCTATCACAAGCTTGCACCTATCCCTTACAATGTGAAGATAGCTTCCCAGAATAAAGTCCGGTGACACATCAGAAGACTTTTTTCAAAGACATACAAAAACTTCCCCAACTGAATTGCAAAATTCCCCAACATTACAACTAACTAGTTGCAACTTGTTGAGGTCATTACAAATAATAGGTTGGATCTGCACAGTGTGCCTTTGAAATGATGCAATCTTGATAAATTACAGAGCAGAGCAATATCCCCCTGGAATTCAATTGCATCATCATCAATCATCGGATATTGCAAGTCATGTTAGCCTTATTTACACAAGGAATGCAAGAATGACTGTAATGACATCAAGAATGTTTATAATCAAATGTTGCCTATTGAGTCATGTTTATTTGTGCGATTAACCAAATTCGATTAATTAGCATTCATGTGTATTCATTTTCTTTGTGAGAGGAATTCTTGGTGTGAATACACATTTGCATTGCTTTATCTCCTACATTATTCATTCAATAAGAAGAAGGCGTAGAAGAAAAACGTTTAAAAGTGGCAGTATTTCAAATGATAAATATTCATTGTTTTTATAGCAATTCTGTTATCATTAACTATATTCATTTTATTCTTTAAACCAAGTATATAAAAAATGCCTACTGAATTATACACAAAGGTCTATATATGATTTTCTCACAAATTCTCCCTTGAATCATATAACTGCAGTCTCCATTATTTATCAAGTTATAGAGGAGGAACCCTGGATTTCAAAGAAAAATCAAGAACAATAGTGAACAATGCCATTAATTCTTCAACCAATATATATTCACAAAATATATCGGCAACAAATAAACTTTTAAAGATTCTCGCTCAGGTTAGTTATTAAGCTTTTTTTGAAATAATGGTCATTGGTACTGGAATGATGAATGGTGCAAATACTGTATAACTCTGAGGAAGCGAACATAACAGTTTAGTTGTCCCATAGCACATGAGTAGGGTATAATCATTGGAAATGTGGAAGGGTGATTAAACTGTATTTACATGCAAGTTTCTATGTTGTTATTTTAATATTATACAAAGACCGTTTTGCGTGATGACCATACGATGCAACTTTGTAACTATTTGATAGATTGCATAATGGTCAAAAATACAAATTTGTAATAGGGATCATGATCTAACTCATAGTATTTTTGCACTAGTTTGATGATGCTTTCAAAGGGGTCTGCAATTTACGAGTTATTGGAGCACTAAAAATGGCATGTTTTGCTTCTCGCTATGATATTTACTAATCTTTCAAAATATGCTAATTTTTCTTATAAAGGGAAAAGAAAAAGCTTACAGTTTAAAGGAAATTGTGACTAACTTTACAGATCTAAAATCGACACTTGCGGTAAGTTTTTATAGATATTTGATTTGTGTTTGATTTACATTTGAGTTAACTCAAATATCGCTCATCTAGAAAAATATCTGAGAGAGGAAATCGCCTCTCTATAAACGTTTACTTAAAGATTTAGTTAACATATCTATTTCTGAATTGTCCACTTGGAAGTAAAGTCATTAGTGACGACTTGGAAATAATACGAAAGCTACCAAAAAATTTATATAACAATTTTATGGTGAGTATTTTACTTTTTTTTTAAAGACGTACACAAACGCATTATTTAACCAATTAACTATAGAAACCGGCTCGTTGGATAATGCCTATCTCTTCCCATCAGCGGTAGAAAAAATATGTGAAGAATTTATATTAATATTAAGTTTTGTCAAAGATTAAACGGAAGTTTCGCTTGATAAATTGGCACACAATGGTCCTGGGTAGAATCGGAGAAAGTTCTTGCAGAATTTGCAATAAATATCCTCAGTTCTCTGAGATATTCGTGGAATAACTCGGCTTTTGGCTCTGAGTTCGTGGGAATGCTTAATGAGTGTACATATGTAACAAATGTTATAGTTCCTGCAATTAGGGCCTCGCTAAAAAACATCCCTTTTAGCAAGTCTTCATTTATTAGCACGTAAGTTTTGAATTTTTGATTATTTTTTATAAAGAAAAAATTGTATATAATAATTATATTTTTCTTCAGCTCGGAACGTCAGAGTGTAGCGAGTGCAGATAGGAAAGGAGAAGATAAATTGGGGAGAAGACCTGATACGATGTTCAAAATCAAATCCGGAGATAGGATTTATTAGTTAATGTACACTGAATGCTCACGTTTGATTTGTACTGAAAGAAAAAAAATTAATGATAGGATAAAGTTATGGCGACAAACTAACGATGGGATGTACTGGGCTCGTAAGACCCGTAAACCCGATAAAAGAGAGTTTGGGATTATTGGACTTCAAGTGGCTGGGAATCTGTTTCATCTAAATGTCCTTATCATGAATGTTGGAAATATTCATCGATATTGTAGTTTACAATCAGCGGAAATTCCTGTGCAATTAGCAGATAAGGATATTGTAATCGAATTTGTAAAGACCTTGTTAATTTTACGCAATATAACAATCATTAACATGCCCCAACTGTCTCATGCACCTATATCTAGATCAGAAAGATGGATGGAAAAAAGTATAACAGTATTTCAATTTAGTGTACCTCGATTTTAATGGATTAAGGTCCAAGAATGGTTTAATAACGATAATAAACTAAAAATATATTAATAATAAAATTCTTCTCAATATAACGAATTTCTTGATAATAATAATAATAATAATAACGGATTTTTGGAAAAGATTGTGTGTATTTTTAAATTTTAAAATTTTTTTTTAATTGATAAAGGATATTATTTAGTGATGGTGGTCGAAACTATTTTTGAAAAAGGTAGTTTCGCCCAATACTATGGTAAAAAATAATTTCGCCCAATTTCAGCTTATTATTAAAAATTAGTTTCGCCCAAGTTTAGGCCAATTAAGGCAATTTCGGCCACTAAATAATAATAATATTAATTGATAACAATAATGATATTAATGACGAATAAAATTTACATTAATAAATATAACTAATGATTGCTATAGATTCGAATCAGTCGAATCAAAATACAACTCATATTTGAATCGAATTCGATCCGAATGAAATGAATCAAAAATTAGATGATTCGATTCGAATTTCATTGATTCGTTCGAGCCTTACTTGTACTTTGTCCAAAAGAAATCAATATATATATACATCATTATTGACCATTTCAGTTGTTTCAGTGTATTCAATTTCTTTTGTTCCTTTTGTCCATCTTCATTGTAATTACATACGTATCTAAAGAAAATTTTTAATCGCTAGTTCCTTTGAATAACAATATATTGAGCAAATATATTTGTACTTTTTTATCTTTGCTTTCATTGTCTTCACCACCATTATAATATAATCATCACCATCGTAACCATATTTTTTCTTTTCGAAAATTAAAATTGAAAAAACAATTAGATGCAATTAATTCCTACACTATTTTTTTTTTTCAAATCTCCTTTATCATCAATATCATTATAATCCCTCATTTGTTTATTCCTTCCGTTTCTTTCAATTTATCCCAAAATTGCTCTTGTAGTTAGTTTTCCCCAGGTTTTTCATAGGTAGAAGTTTTTTGCGACAAAAAGTAGCAATTTTTGCATTCAATAATATATAATTTAATCGTATAAAAATTTCATCTTTATTTCATTTGTTTTTGGAAAATTCAGTTAAATTGCACTTCCACTAACTCATCAACAAATGAAGGTACTGTATCTGTGTGCTTTTTATTATTATTATAAATGCGGTTAGGCGGAGATTAGAAATGGCATTTTTGTTATTGTTATTTTTTTCCACTCATGTAATGCTACTAGTTTCAATAACTGTGAAATCGTTTGTTTTTTTTTATGCTAATGATTAAATTAATAATCACAAGTAGTAGTCAATTTAAATGGCATTTTTTTTATTCGAAATAATTATTATTTAAATGCGTGAAAATTATTTTAATCAATCAATGATTAGATATTGTATAATAAGTACACAGAAAAATACAGCTTGTAGCCTAGGTCCTGTAGAACATGCAAGCAAAATTCCATGTTTCCTTGAGTTTCCGTATCATTTATTAATTAAATAAAGGAAATTCGATTATTTGGAAAAAAAATTTAATTCAAACTTTGCATGCGTAATTTACAGGACCTAAACCACCACAAACTAATGTGTGTATTTAATATGAAATATTTGAACAATGAAAACAAAGTAACAAACAAATGATCAACAGCATGTATATTAATATTAATATTAATATTCTATCAAAAAATTTGAGTAAAATAAAGAAATATTACAACACCAATATCATTGGTGAAATACAATTTTTTTTAACGATAATCTATTTGTATGTTGTGTCAAAAAAATTTAATTTTTAAATTCACGACATGTACAAATATTTGCGTTTTTTTTTGTATATATTCATTTAAAAAATAATATCAATGAAATTCCTTTTAATGATAAATATTTTTGCAAAAATTAATTGTAGTAATAGCGCATAATTGATATATTTAAAAGATAATAATCAATGGGCTTGAATTTCAAAAATAGCAAACTTCAATTAATATTTGTTATAATATTTATTATTAATAATGCATTTTCTGATTATAGTGCAACACGTTATGCAGCTGTTAGTGTAGTAGTGGATAACAAACTTTACGTTCTTGGAGGTATAAGCTTAGAAAAGACAGTATTTACAACAGATTCATTATTTTATGTGGATTTAACTAAAGATTTTGATGTCACAAATGTACCATGGGTAGAAAATGACAAATTACCTATAGGAAATGCTTGGTCTGTAGGTGCAGTTGGTGGATCAAATAAATCAACAATTTTTTTATTTGGTGGAATTATGAGAAATCAAATTACTGATAAATCTGATTTCACCAATTTGCTTTATGCATATGATGTAAATACAAAAGTTTGGAGTACTCCAAAAACAACTGGTACTGCACCTATGATTAATCGTAGAGGAAGTAGTGCTGTTGCAGATGATAAAGGAAAAATGTATATTTTTGGTGGATTAGTAGATAAATTTACTGGATCTCCTACTGTTCGAATTTTTAATGACATGTATACATTGAATACAATAGACCTGACTTGGAGTCTAGTCTCTGCAACTAATCCACCATTGGCAACTTATGATAATACATCAACTTTATTACCTGATGGTAGAATTGTAATTATTGGTGGAAGAGAGGAAGGAGCTGCAATTATGTTTAGCATGTATAAAGTATGCATTTATTTTATACATCTGTATGAAAATATTTATCATAAAGTAAAATAATATCTCATGTTAATATATTCATTTTATAGATAAAAATTTTTGATACAAATAGTTCAACTTGGTCAAATATGGTAAATATTTAATCAATTGTTTACAGGATTCTTTATAAAAAAAAACAACTTATTTCAAATTTTCTTACACCTTGATGAAAATTTTAGATAGCAAATGGTTCATTAGATATCCAATCACGAATTGGACATTCAGCTGTACTTTGTAATAAATTTTTTAGATTTTTTTTTAAAAAATACTAAAATTATATATGTTGTATAGCAAAGGATGGAAGGATAATTGTTTATGGTGGTAGTAGATGGCCTGTAGAAATCACTGCACTTCCTGAACTTTTGGTACTAGATACAACCACAAATCCTTTTCAATGGTCAGCACCTAATTTTTCAAATGTTGATCGCGCCCTACCTGTAAGATGGCATTCAGCTAATTTAATTGGAGATCAAATGATAATAAGTTTTGGTATATTTTTACTTTTTAAAAAACTTTTTATTTTTTCAACTTTGAAGTTAATTACTAAATTACATATGTATGTAGGAAATATTACAAATAATGTTTCAGGTCCAAAATTACCTACTGCAAAAACTTATATACTTGATATTAAAGATCTTACTTGGAAGGAAAGTTATTCAGTACCTGCAGCACAATCACCATCAACACCAACACCAACAACACCATCAATACCGAAACCAGATACATCAACATCAATAACATCATCAAACACTTTTCTAATATTAATAATAGTAATTGTAATTTTAGTTGGAATAATATTAGTTATAATAGCAACATTCATGATTGTAAGATATAGAAAGAAAAAAAATACAAGTGAAATCATAGAAATTCCTAATGATGAACAGCTTCAACATAGAAATACCCTATCTTATCCTACTACTCCAACTCGATAATATTATGATATTGATTATGTCAACTTTACTAAGATTATTTTTTTAATTTATTAAAATTGGTAGATTACAACATCCCCTAAGTTTATTATTTATTTCTTGGAAAATATATTAATAATTAATATGTGAGCATTTAAAATAAATCATTTTAATAAAAGTGATTATTGAAACCTTTTTAAAGAAAGTTTAGAAGGTTACAATAAACAAAAGATTATTATTATAATAGCTGAAATATACTATGGGCTATTAATGTGTATAGAAATGAATGTCAAGCAAGAAACATTTTCAGCACCGAGGTTTACTTGTCATACTAATACTGTAACAGGATCCCAATAATTTTTTAAATATGCACATCTAATATAAGTTCCCGGCTAAGCTATAGCATGCTTTAAAAAATGCCCAAGTTTTTACAGGTAAAGTTTTTTTGCGTCCCGGCTAATATAAGGGCAAAATTATTTATAAAATATATTAGCAACAGTATACTACTAATACATTAGTAACGCATCATTTTTGGAAATTTTTTTACTTTCCAGACAATGAAGAATGCTCACAGCAAAAAAAGACCCTTATTACATATTTTGATTTAAGCCACAAAAAGGGTAAAAATAAATATAGTGAAGAAATTATACCTTCTAATACATTAAATCAACTACTTAATCACCCTTTAATTGCTGATAATATTCATAAAAAGCATTCCTTTAATGAAATTTGTGAGTGATACGGATGATGATGAATCTGATGAGTATAATGATAATCATGCTCATTTCGGGAAAGATTACTTGTAAAGTTATTATGCTTAAACATTTTCTCTTTTCGATTATTGGAACAAACTTTACGCTTAGCAAATTCATCATTTTCACCTATTAAATTATAATAATATCTGGCTCTCCACATTATAGTCGATCGTGAGTTTCTTCACACCTTTTTTTTATGAGGCAAAGATTGTGGTGTTTCCATCAAGAATCGTCAATTAAATTCGCTGAAAATCTTTACTTTATTAATATTAATATTAATATTAAAAACCAAATATTCGAATTATCATGCCCAATCAGATAGTAATACATATGTAAACTCGATAAGTCGGCCAAAATTTTCACCCCATTTTCTTAATATTTAAGTAATTTAATTCGATAAGTCGGTTTACTCGATAAGTCGGTCATATGAGCTCACCCCCACATGACCGACTAATCGAGTTTACATATGTAAAATGAAGCATTTCTCAGTTCCTTAAATGACTTTATTGAACATGTATATGACATGACAATGGGTGCGTTTAAAAAGTTTTTGGTTTGATTAATATTGTATTTAATGAACATTCAGAAATTTCTATATTAACAGATTTTTTTCAATTTTATTAATTTTATTTGAAAGAAGGAATGCGAGTATAGTAACTATAAAACAAGCAATCGAGTGATATTGCATTATGATTTACTTTAATAATATAAAATAGACAAAATCAATATTTATAAAAAAAAAAAATATATATAATAAAAAATATTTCCGATTTTGAAAATTTTTTACTTAATTCATCAATTAATCAATAACTTTAGCAAATGCCATTGTATTTTTTGAAAAATATTCTGCTATAACACTAAATCCATCTTCTGCTTTCTCCAACTATTTTTAGGAAAAAACCCCCATAAAAAAAAAAAAAATAAGAAAAAACTTCAAATAAACAACAATAACAACAGCAACAATAATGATCATTACCATATCAAAAAATAATTCATGTTTATCAGCACAAATTTCTTGTGATCTTCTAATTTCTAGTATCTCTCTATTCTGAATAGCACATTGAGGACATTCACGATCTGTTTCAGGTAAACATCTAAAATCATAATATACATTATCTTATTAATTGATTGATTGATTGATTGATTGATTGATTAGTTGATTAGTTGATTAGTTAATTTTAATCATCAAAATACCTTTGGTGAAATGAATGTCGACATAGAAAATGTACAGCTGGTAGATCAAGTGACCCACGACAAGCAGAACATTTTGTAACTTGGAAAATACGAGCTCTACGACAACAATGGTAAAAAGTTAAAATCAGTATGTACGTATGTATGAATATTTTTAAAAAAACCTCATTATACATGTGGCTGAAACCTTTCTCGCGTGAGTTTCGGCCATGATAATGTTGTGCGTGAAAATCAAATTTATATGAATTTGAAATTTATAATTAAACTTTTGGGGTGGTGGGTGTTTGGATATAAAATTTTGATTGATTAGTTTGAATTTCACGCGCATGAATTTAAATTTCAAATTCACGCACAACAATAAAAATCGATCTCGAGATTTGGCCGAAACTATAAAATAAATTCTCCAGAGTTTCGGCTAAATTCTAGTAAAACTAAAATTATTTGCTATATTTGGAATTCCAAAGATGCTGAAACCCGATGGGAGTTTCGGCCACATGTATAAACCTCATACATACACAGTCTTAAGTTCTTCAATTTCTTTTCTTTTTGTTATTGTTTCTTCCTGACAATTCTGTATCATTTTAAGATTTGCAAGTGTTTCCTTACGTTCACTTTCAATTCTCCTTCCCATATATCCTTTAACCATACTCAAAGTTGCAAGTGAATTTCTGCTAAGTGCCTGAATAACTTGTAAAGGAGGCAATAAATTATGTTTATCAATATAATCAAGTATTCGTAAAATTTCAACTGATGATGATTCCAAATTTGTTGGTGATGATGAAAAATAGGTTAATGCTAATATGTATAGGGATTGTTCATGTTGACTAATATAAATTAACATGATATAATTTTAATATATAATATATATATATATATAATTTTTTAAAAAATATATATGTATAATTAAATAAACCAAACGTTTACCCATATTTTCCTAATACTTGAATGACCTTTTCCGTATTATCTTTGGCCATATAGAATCTTAAAATATCTTCGTACATTTTCATTTTTTCATAAAGATAAACAATCCCATCATCATATTGTGCCAAGTAACAAAGAACCAATGCTTGATTTATATCATATGATACCTATCATTTTTACAGATTAATAGATATAAATTAGTTGTAGATAAGTGATGTGTGTGTAGAATTAATTATTAATTTATTTGACCTACATCTTCATCTTTTAATAGATTCAATGCTTTTTCTTTTCTTATATGTTTCTCTTTAATACGTTCTGTTTCAGTTGAAACAGCAAAAGTACTTGGGGCACCTAACTTTCTTCCTTTAGCGTCTTTAGTTGTTATAACGGGTGGTAAATATGCTTCGGATAAATAAAGTTCCAAAAGTGTATTCCATACAGCTTTTTTCTCTACAACTTCTGGATCACGTTGTTGGTCACCATCGTCATCGTCATCATCATTATAATAATCATTGCCAACGTCAGAAAAATTTATGTTAAATTCAGAACTATCATCCAATTCTCTATTTTTTGAATTTTTGTTATTGCTGTTTTTAGATAAATCAAAATTTTTTGATTTTAATTGTGCTGTTGAAGAAGATTTGTCGCTGTCGTCGTTACTACTATTAGATTTACGTGACAGTCCAAATCCTCCCCAACGTTTCTCAGACACTCGTTCAAGGAATTGAATTAAATAATTTGGTTGATCAACAAACAATGACATAAAAGTGCGAATTGGCGGTGGCCTATAAACACTAGAAACTTTATCATTGGCAGAATAAGAATGACCATTTATCATAGCTGATGATGACGACGATGCAGTTATATTATTATTGCTGTTGCTGGTGCTACTGTTATTATTATTGATTCCACTAATCTGATTATTACTGCTTGTACAAAGATCAATGAGAAGTTTGGTGGTTGGTTCTGGTAGATGATTAAGAAGTATTTTTCCATATTTTTGTAAATTACGATCCGCCTTTTTTTAAATATGCGGAATGATTAGTGAATGAATTTAATAAATTAATGTATCTAATGAAATAATTTACATTTTTATTACTAACCTCGAATGGACCCAACTTTCTTATATATTCCAATGCATTTTCATATGCTTTAACATCTTCGATTTGTATTTTCAAATATCTTTTAATAACAAAACAAAAACAAAAGGATTACAATTAATTAAAATGTTGTTATATATGAAATTGTATGGAAGGAAATTTAATAAATCAATATCAGTAACAATAAATAATGAATGACAATAATAATAATTCTTACAAATCATGTTCACCAAATTTTTTTGCTAAATATACAGCATGTTCATGATAACCAGCTTGCCTACAAACTTTGATAGCAGTTTCCAAATCAAATGTAAGTTCATTATCCGTCTAATCATATAATATATTTATATTTATATTTATATTTATATAGCAGTAACAAAAACCTTTAATAGACATAAATAAATGTATGTAAAATTTATTTCTACCTTAATAAATTGATCCAATCTCGCTACATCTTTTAATTTGGTGTAACAGTTAAGTAATAACGTTGTATGTTCTGCATTAGCTAAATTATGTGAATGAAGTTCTTGAAGATAATTTACTAAATTATGAATTCTTTGGGCGTCCAAGAACTGTATATGTGTTTTTTAAAAACATTGATTTCATAAATATTATAGATTAGTATTAATATCTGAAAGTTTCTTTTTTTTAAGAATTTCTTAAAATACCTTTCGAATAATATAAGAAGGCTCTAATTGACCAATGGTACGAATATATTGAGTCATTGCACCTTCATAATCCCCGTTACTTTATAAAATGTAGATTTAAATATAAATATAAATGCAAATTATATATTATAATTAATAATAATGTTATTATTATTACTGGTACTAAAATAAAAAAAACTATTTACTTGTATAAATGATCACCGTATTTTTTAAAAATTTCTGAAATACTGGTATCGTCATATTTTTGACTATGTGCAAGATTAATGGCTAATAAATACAAGTTTTTTTTGAATAATATTTCCAATTTAGTTGGAGTATCTTTTTCTTCAAGACGGAACAACTAAATAAATAATAATTACAACTATAATTATAATTATTTTGTTTAAAAATTAAAAATTAAAAATTAAAAATAACAAAAAACCTTTGAATCCATTCCAAGGATATAAATACCGCCCCACTCACAAGTAATTGTTCTGACACCATATGAAAAAGTTCCCATGTATGCAATAACTTTATTTGCAGTGTCAAAGATAGTTACTTTTGTTAATTCATAAAGCGTTGAAGATGATTGTTGCTGCTGCTGGTGATGTTGAGAACTTCCTGGGAGTATTGATAAAGCCGATCGTGTGGTAGTTGTAAGTCTGGTTGGTTGAGAAACTGGAGGTGCAACGATTATCAAATATGATTTGAACCAAGTAACTGATGTTTTGACACCTATATATTTATTTATGTACGTTATAAATTTATTTATGTATGTTTCATATATATATATCTTTATGTAGATATTAATCAAATCATCGATTTACCATCATAAGCAAAACAAGATCCACGTCCATCAGGTCCATAGAAATAAATTGCCTAAAAATTTTTTTTGCAAATACAAGTATGAAATATTAATCATATATAAAAAACGCACATAAAATAAAATCCATTTGAGATATAATTTACCTCATCTTTAGCAACAACCATTTCATGTGTGGTATCGCTCATTACAGCACAATTTAAACCACAGCCTTGATCATCAAGAATAGTCTAAAATAAGGGAATAATAATGATAATATCATTATTATTAAAATATCTTCAAATTATCAAATTAACTAATTAATAATAATAAAAAGCAAGGCATACAGGTGGTAATTTACTGGTTGTTACATAAGTTAGAATCTTATTTGTAGTAACAATGAATAAAATAATTGATTTCCAATGTTCTCTAAACCCAAGCCCTGTTAATATCAAAGAAATAAAAATACTTGCACAATTAATAAGTAATTAATTATTATTATTATAGTTATTATTATTATTATTATTTATTACCTGTGACAGGTTCTTCACTTTCATGTATTACTTTTTGTCTTGTATGACGATCTCTATACAAATCACCTTTAATCAACACAACCACACCATTGGCCAAACCAACAGCAATTTGACCCAGATTATCTAGTACAGCAAACGTTGATACAGGAAAAGGTTTACCACCATGATTAACTTTAATTGTTCGTTGACATGCAGGAGTTCCTTTAGATTTATCTTGCTTGTCAAGATCCCATATTTTAATAGCAGGAGGATCATCATCCTAATTAATTAAATTAATATTTAAAGTGGTTAGATTGATTTGCCACTGTTGTCATATAATATGAGGAAACATTTGCGACACATACGCCAATTGTTACTAAGATATTCTTTTGTTTAATTTGTTTCATATGTGTGATTCTTCCTCCATCATATGCTAAGAAAGATTGTACATTAAATGATTTGTCTACAACATGTACATATCCTGAAGAGTGTAATTATTATAATAATAATTGGATATGAATATTCCTGTCAAATTAAAGATATTATTTATTTAAATTGAAAATTTGAATTGAATTCAAATGATGACGATTTAAGGATATCAGCTAAAATAATGTTTCCACGACCACTAGTGCTCGATGTAATATCTGGTTTCTGTGTTTTTAAAAAGGCAGCAAATAATAGACTTGAGACTTTGTAAAGTTAGAAGAAATTGATAAGGTTTAATATAATGATTACTTGAAAAATAGCAGGAGTTGCATTTGTATTGTTTGGATCTTTAATTTGCTGAACATCAAAAAAATTGAATTCTCTCCTAATTAATAATAATAATAAATAAAATAATTATGCATGAATACGAATATAATACTGAAGTTGTTTATTTATTTACATGGCTCTGTTAATCTATATTACATACCACTGTTTTGAAGAAGAAATGGAAGAAGACATTTTGTTAATCGTAAAAAAAAAAAGAAAGGAATTGAATTTAATCACATGAACACACATATTTATATAGAAATATATCCATCACACATAAAAATTTGATGATGGATGTTTTAACAAGTAAAATGGTCGAAACATTAAGAAAACATTTCATGTTCTGCACGATTCACACAAATTTCTTAAAAATTGAGCTCTTTTTGATTCATCTTTTAATTTTACTTAATCTAGAATGATGACTTTTTGAGTTTAACGGTAGATACATGTGGTTTCTTGCTTTTTTTACTTTTGTGTTCAAAAAATAACTTTTTAATAAACCTCCTTCTTGTTTCCTATATAAATAAACACTTTATATTTTTAATTTTTTAGAATAATAAAATAATTTCTATCGAAATGAATGAAATGCAAAACATTCGTAACAACAGCGATAACAACAATAACAACAACAATACACCAGGACTTAGATCAGCATCCGAAGTTCTTGAAGATTATATAGATTGTAAGTTGTTGTTATTATTATTATAACGTATATATACATTCACACTACATTTTATAATGATCCCGATTTTTTTTCTTTCTTTTCTAAAGCTGTATATAATTTACCTTCGGAAATTACACACCATTTAAATGAATTAAGAACTCTAGACGTACAATGTGAACGTAATATATAAATATATTTATATAATAATAATGTGTGAATGGAATGTTTGAAATTATTATTATGTTAAATAATTATGATGATGATAATTTATTAAATTTTTTTTTCAAATAAAATAAACAAACAGGCTTTATAAAAAAATATAAAAAAAGTAAAAAAAATTATTTTGATTATTTGGAAAAAACTAATCAAATCGGTGAAGAAAAATCGAGGCTTTTAAAAGGCTTAGTAGAGGCATTTATTTACTCTTTTTTTTTTTTTTATGGTTATTATTCGAAAAAAATTTACATATAAAATGTAATAATATCAACCAATCCCTGATCTTGTTACAACACGTAAATTTCAAAAAACTCATAAAGATATTGTTATCATTAGCAAGCATTAGACCAAGCAACTAAAATACAAGATGAAAAATTAGCATTAATTGACAAAGTAGAAGATTTGGTAGTGATAGTTTGTTATTAAAGTATTTACGATAATATATATATATATATATATTTGTATTTATATTTATTTGTATTTCCAGATTTCTAGACATGCTCAACGATTTGATAATGAATTATCCAGGAATGATATAACTTTAGGTATTTGATATAAAACACATTTACAACTGTTAATTTTTAATTATTCTATGACATTAATTCATTTTCCTTCTTTATTTGATAATAATGATTATTGATATTTAAAAGGGTAAATCAATATTATTATTATTCAAGTTCATTGTTGTTGTATTATTATTATTATTATTATTATTATTATATATTAATTAGGAGTTATATTAGTGATGATCCAATTCTTCAATTCAGTCCTGACCAACCTTTGTATTGTTATTGTAAACGAGTAAGAGAAAATTTACAACAATTATTATTATTATTATTATTATGTTGCAAAAATTATAAATCTAAATTTTTTAAAATTGTACAGCCAGAATTTGGAAATATGGTTTGGTGTAATCATCCAAAAGTAAGTTAACTGATTGATTGATTGATTAATTGATTAATTGATTGATTGATTGATTGATTGATTGTTACTCATTGTCACCATCCAATTATACTATTAGTGTAAAATTGAGTGGTATCATCGTGAATGCGTAGGACTTACTCGATATTCATCAGATCAGCCGTGGTTATGCTCTGATTGTGAATCTGTTCCATTAGAACTATAAAGAAACAGATTGCATGCATTCTATTTATTTTAAAAATTACATTAATTATTTTGCATATATTATTATAAAAATTTTTTCGCGTATTTTTTTCAAAAAAATAGCTTCTCAAAAAAAAAACCCCCCAAAATAAATATATAAATTTATTTCCACACGTATTTGTTCAATTGTTTTTTGGAGATAACCTTTTAAAGAACAGTACAATTTTCTGAATCTCGCCATCATGCATGTCATCATTGTATAACCCAACAACACTTGATAAATTACAAAAGGGGGCTGCGCTATACAGTCTCCGTTCACTTTTTAATAATGAATTGACAGTAGATCTTTTAATGTTGATGATGTCATAAAGTCACACAAAGATAATAAATATCTTGTGAATACAAACTGTGACGCCGTATGAATAAAATAAAAAAACCAACTTAAAAGGAAAATTTTTTAATCCCACCAATATGTATGATGAACGTGATGAATGTACGGACATACGTTACGTATTTACAAATATTTACAATATTATATATATACGCGTTACTAGGATATATTTTTTAGATTCTTTATTATTATAATTATTTATTACGCGAATGAATTAATAGTATATATGCATTATATAATATTACACGCTATTAGTCCGTTTATTTATATAATGATAATTATGTAATACTTTCCTTTTCTTGATTATAATCATAATTATTATTTATATTTACTTATTTATTATTATTATTATTATATTTATTATATTTATTAGACGGCAAATATATCGATCAATAAAAAATAACTTGAAATACGCATATTAGTATTATAAATTTTATTATTTATTATTTATATTGTTATTTAATATTAAACTTGGAATTTATTAGTCTCGTGATTAAAAAAAAAAGTTTTTGCGTAATTTATTTTAAGGGAATTACGAAAGTAAAAAAACATTTAAATTTTTTCATGCAATTTAATTACAGTTAATGACACAGGTTTGTGATCCGTCAATGACATTTTGTTTAGTGTAAAAAAGTCAACAACCATAACAAGCAGAAATTCTCTTCTTAGTGTTGATTATTATTATTATCTGGTATTTCTTTCTTGATATTAGGGATTATGGAATCTATCTTAGAATTTATGTCTGGAACGTAATATAATGGAATGCAATAGAATATATAATAAATAATTATTAATTATTATCAGATTTTCGTCGCTATCGCTAATCACCACCATCATTGTTATTTTATTGTTATTAATTTTAGAAATTAGTTAAATAGATGATATTGATAATGAAACAATAGAGAAATGAAAAAAAAAAATAAATAAATTTTAATGTGTGTGGGTGAGTGTGAATGTGAAGTTAGTGCGAACGAGATAGGAGAAATAATTATTTTGAATTTAATTAAAGATTGATGTGTTTCTTGTGATACTCAGAATCAACTAAAACATAAAAATAGCATCATTATACATATTATATGCATAATGACAACATCGAGCGATTTACACATAACATACATAACATATATACATTAATTATTATCATTTAAAACTAAACCTATCTTAAAATTAAATTTTTTACAAGTTATATAACATACTAAACTACTAATTTCCTTTTAAATACTTTCTATTTTAATTAATTTTTTTCATTTTATGATATATAATAAAATTTTTCTTAATTTTTTTTTCGTATTGAAAAAAAATCTTGTAAATAGATTTCAACAAAAAAAAAAAATCTTTTTGATTAGTATTCATCTAATTTTGTCTAATTTTAGAAAAACCAGCTTTTTAAAAATAGCGTGTTTCTCTTAATCCCTAAAGTAAGTTTTGTAAATTAAAAAGGAAAGAAAAACAAAATTTGTTAATGTGCTTCACTAATCAATTTTGTTTTGAAACAAACCTTTCAATATAATCCTTCTTTTTTTAACAAAAAAAATAATACGCTACGATAAAAGATCTTTTATTATACATACTTGGAATATTTATTTGGTAAGTTGCATATATTACCAATGATATCATGAGTTATATAATATTATTAACACTAATACTATTAATTTATTATAAGGTTTTTATTTATTTGGTTGTTATTTATTTGGTTAACGCGAAATAATAATATATATATATAAACATAACGAATATGAAACAAACAGAATTTATACTTCATATGCCGCCACACAATATTAGTAGTAATAGTGGTAGTGAGAGTGGTAGTGAGAGTGGTAACAACGTTAACTACATTAATAATAGTAATAATAGAAATTCGCAAAATCAACAGCAAAGATGTTACCAACAAAAAAAACATTATAATAATAATCATCAACAACAGCATAATAATAATTATTTTAATTATTGTGAAAGTAATATTTCATCAACATCACCGCTTTCATCATCGTCATCATCATTATCGCCGTCATCATCATCATCATCTCCTGATAAATCAGACGATGCAATTCAAAACAGTAATATTACAGATTACTACACTGAACATATTTATCGGCAAGAATTATTATATCAACAATTGCGAGAAAATACTTCAATACCACAAAAAATAAATTTAAATAACAATAATCAAATAAACTCTCAAAATAATTATAATAACAATAATAAAATTCATAATCAAAAACTCAAAGTTTCATCTCAAACACCACAAAATCAATCACATAAAGACTATAATCAACAACAGCAACAGCATTTTCAACAACAACAAAACATTCATCCTAATCATAGTTTTCCATCAAAACCATTACTACCTTCGTTGCCCACGCCTCCAATATCAAATCGTAATCATAATCAATATTCAGATCATAATCATAATCTTGCTACCTCTGAAAATATGTCAATTATCGATTTTAAAGATAATCGACAATACCACAATAATAATTATCAACATCAACATCAACATCAACAGCAGCAGCATCATCAACCACAATCAGATTCTTCTCCCTCATCTCATGATGCTGCTGCTGCTGCAAAACCTTCACAAACATCATTGTCACAACAACAGCATCAGCAGCGACATCAAAATCAGCCAATCACATTTTCATCTCCAAATATTTACAAATCATCTTTGCAACTGACAACTGAATTAGAAATAAATAAATGGTGGGATAATGTGATAAGTATATTTACTTCTTCATATTATGCTTCTCGTATATTATTATCTATACCTCATGATTTAACTGACACTATAAATACCCCTTGGGGTACAAAGGCAATTTATAATCGTGAATATCGTTTCAAAAATCACAATAGTTCCGACAATAATCATAATCATGGCAGCAAAAATGAAGATTTTAATGATGATAGTTTTAAAAGTTATTATCATACCGAGGATTTAACGACTACTTGTAATTATTCTTTATCATCGTCGTCATCGTCAGCACCTTCATCTTTTTCAAAAGATGATAATAATCACTCGGTATTTGATAACTTGAAGAGTTTCGATTGTGATTATGAGCCTTTAATTGATAATAAAAGCATATTGAAAATTCTACAAAGGGGGAAAATTGTTGTTTTATCAAGAGAATATAGAATTCAACATAATGAAAAAAACAATAATAAAAATAAGATAAATAATAATAACAACAATAACAATGATAATAGTAGTAATAATTATAATAATAACAATAATATAGAAAATAAGAAATTGCATGAAAATAATATTCATCACGACTTAAAAAATGGTACATCAGAACTAAATTGTAAATGTTACAACAATACAAATAATATTAATTTAGATATTCACGCATTATCATCATCACCATCATCACAATTATCATCATCTACTAATATGTCTAACACTAAAATTAACAATAATAATAAATCAACCGTATTAGATACGCCTTGTTTAAATGATTTAGAAGAAGGGAACGGTAGCTATTTTCGTATTAATCAAGCATTAGATAAATGTGGTATACATAATAACAACATCAACAACATTAATGACAATTTTAAGACTGGTGATTTTATTGTTAATAATAATAATATTATATCTGAATACGAAGAATTTGAACAGCAAGAACCTTCTCCTTGGTCTCAATCGCCTGCGCCTTCACCTATTATCACATCAGAACTAAATACCAATCCTTTTTTTCAAACGATACCAGAAATTGACGAAGATGCATTTGATCCTTCTTCATCGTCTTCATCGCCATCTTCCTCGCACTCTGCTACAATTTGTCAATCTACTTTTTTAAAAAACAACAACATCTATTCCATTGTGCACATTCCTCTTATTCATCCAACCACCGCAAAAAGTCATCCCTCTTCAAATACAATCCATTCCCCAGTTCCAATCGCAATACTCTCGTTCCTATCTCCTATTGTTCCATTCCCTTCAATTCTTTTGAAATCTCTTAGATCTCTGGCTCCTTTTTTAGCAACTACTCTATCGACTTCAATGATTTATCAACAATCCACTAAACAATTATCATCCTATGCTTCTTCATTGCGTGATTACCAACATCTTAATCATAATCATGACAATAAAAGCCATAATCGTCATCATAGTCGTTGTAACAATAGCCAACATTTCAATTTACCCAGTTTAACCAATTCAACTAATATCGACTCAAAAGAAAAAGATGGTGTTGATGTTGAAGAAGACTCTTGTAGTTTCTCGTCTTTATCTGCATCAGATAGTGATTCTTCTTCATCTAAATGGGAATATGCCACCATTTTTTCAATGACTGATTATGATCATATTGACTTGGACGGAAATATTAATAATGGCAATAATGTTAGGGACGATGAAAATGTTTATAACGATAAAATTGATACTTTAATGAACCATGATAATCAATCAGGTGTTGATAATGACAATTATAATCAAAGCGTAATTAATAATACAAATGTTACGAATTATGACTATTCAGCTTCGCCAACAAATTTGGGCAAATCACCATCAACTGAAAATGATGGTTCAAGGAATGATATTATTAATGAAAACATCAAAAACAGTCCCTCTAACAAATTTAAAATTTCTCGTGGGGCTTCATTACCAACTTATTATTCTAATGATTATAAATGCAATAAAAAACGTAGGAGACGTAGTTCCTCAAGAAATTTCTCGGACGCAAATTTTGCCACAAAAAATAAAAATATTAATAAAGATTGTGATGGTAAGGACTCATCTATAACATGCTGTGACGACGTCAATCACAACAATGACAATAACAACAAGAATAATAACAAACGTTGTAATAGCAGTAATATAAAATATTCATCGTCACCATCGTCATCTAATAAAAATAATAAGATCCCACATTTAATAATACCTAACACAAAGATGCTTCGTATGATTGTTGATCTGACGCCAAATGTTGTTTATACTCTTACACCTGGAACAGGTGATTGTACATGGGTTAATATGCGACTGTTGAAATATACTGGTAAGCGTATCGATAGTTTGCTAGGTCATGGTTGGATAGAGGTGGTACATCAAGACGATAGATCGTCGGTATGGGAAATGTGGAATAGAACATTTTCAAGAGGTGAAGGCTCTAGTGCCGAGTATCGTATACGTAGATTCGATGGACAGTATCGCTGGTTCTTGGGTCGTGCTGGTCCGTTAAGAGATGCTAGAGGTGTCAACATTCGTTGGTTTGGAACTTGTACCGATGTGCACGATCAAAAATTATCCGAGAAACTACAAAGTCGTCAGATACACATCGAGGCTAATGAGAAAAAGTATCGTTTGTTGGCTGATGCTATACCACAAATAGTTTTCACTGCAACACCTAAAGAAGGTATCAATTATGTCAATAAGAAATGGATTGCTTATTCTGGTCAGACAGATGAACAGGCAAAGAATCTAGGATTTCTGTCACATGTTTTTCCAGAGGATAGAGTGCATTGTTGTTTGCCAGAGGTGAAGGATGCACTAGATGAGATTGGTCTTTCATACACCACTGAAGTTCGCTTGATGAACGCAGAAGGTGAATACAGATGGTTTTTGGTTAAGTGTATTAGTGTAGAAGTATCCGAACAAGGTAGAATATGGTTTGGCACTTGTACTGACATCAATGATCATAAATTGGTTGAACAGAAACTTCAAGAAGCTCATGATGCAGCTAAAAAATCAACTGAAAGCAAAACTCAATTCTTGTCTAATATGTCTCACGGTAAATATTCTATATAGGTATAATAAAAATAATTGCAAATAACTAATTTATATTTAATTAATTATCAAAAAAATTTTTAATTTACAAAAAAATCAAGAAATTCGAACACCACTTATAGGTATTACTGGCATGATAAATTTTATGCTGGCAACCAATTTAACAACAGAACAAATGGATTATGCACATACCATACAACAATCAGCAGACGCTTTATTATTAGTGATAAATGATATATTGGATTTGAGTAAGGTGGAAGCAGGGATGATGAAATTGGAGATGGAACCTTTTTTAGTTCGTGATATGATCGATGATACCAATGAGTTGCTTTCTACGTTGGCAATTCAAAAGGGATTGGAGTTGAGCTTTATTGTTGAAGAGAATGTTCCTGAGGTTGTTTGCGGTGATAGAATAAGATTACGTCAAGTATTATTGAATATTATTGGCGTATGTATTCAATATTACATATTTATTATTGAGTTGATGATTGTTTTTTTTATCGAAAATTAAAAAAAAAATTTATTTTAAATGAATCAATAGAACGCGATCAAATTTACATCAAAAGGCGAAGTTTTTTCTAGATGTTCAGTAGAGTCGTTTTCAAAAACCGATGATGGTAAAAATGAAGTGATGTTATTGTTCGAAGTTATTGATACTGGCGAGGGTTTTGATGCTATGGCAGAAGCAGTTATGTTTAAACCATTTTCGCAAGTTGATACTTCGTCAACTCGAAAACATGATGGTAGTGGATTAGGTTTAGTGATATCGATGCAACTTGTTGAGTTACATGGCGGCAAATTATACTGTAAGAGTCAAAAGGGTGTTGGCTCAGCCTTTTACTTTACTGCAAAATTTACAATACCACCTGACTCGACCATGCCACGTCCACAAACCCCAACATCCGAAGTATCAAATTCACCATTTTTCCGCTGTAGTAAGGTTTCAGTCCAAGTCTCATCTAAACATAGTTCGGACAGCATAATTACGCCACCCTCATCAGGAAATTCTTTACCATCATTTAATAATATCGTTAATGGTTGTAATAATCGTGGAATAGGAAAGAATATAATACCATCTAATTCATCATCGCCATTAATACAAATTCCTAAAAATAATATTGCATTGCCTATAAATATGGCCGATAATACTAATTGTACTACTACTAATAATAATGATTTTACCACCGTTGCTCCATTAACATCATCGAATGCATTAAAGCTTGTTAAGCCAACAACAATTGATTTACCTCGTACTAAATGTGTGCTTATTGTTGCCGACTTATCAAATTCTCGTAAAGCCATAGTTCATTATGTTTGTTCGATTCTTCCAAAAACACCTGTACCCGAGATTGACATTGCTAATGATTACGCCGAAGCTTATGAAAAAATCAGCAATTTAAAATTTTATTCGCACATTTTGATAAATTTAGTTTCACAATCACACGTGATCTCACTTGCATCAACCATCAAACATTCAAATCACTTATCACTAACAGCGACTGTGATCTTAACTACACAGATACAACGTGCTGGTATAGTTGAAGGGGCACAAGGTGAATTTCCAGAACATGTTGATTTTATTTTCAAGCCATTGAACAGGAGTAAAATGGAGGGGTTGTTTGATGATACGACCACTTTCAGAGATAGTTTCTTGAAGAGAAGAAACACACATAAGGTTGTTGCTAGTCAAAAAGAAGTTTTTCAAAGAATGGCTGAAGATGTTGGCGATCGAGGATATAAAGTTTTATTGGTAGAAGACAATTTTGTAAATCAAAAAGGTTGTTTTCTTCATCCAAACATTCAAACATTAAGATTTTTCAATTATCACATTTATTTTCTTATTTATTTATAATTTATTTATTTTTTTAATAGTTATAACAAAATATCTTACAAAGGTAGGATTAGAAGTAACTGTAGCTGTTAATGGTGATCAATGTTTAGAACAATTTTTTTCGCATCCTCATAATTATTTTTCTTTTATTTTGGTAAGAAATTTTAATTTTGTTTTATATCTCAATTATATTGTTGTTATGTGGGTTTTTATTAATTCAATTTTAATATATTGTTTATTTAAAAAGTGTGATCTGTTTATGCCCAAAAAAGGTACGTATAAATAGATCATGTGATTAAAATAATTGCATAATTTTAACTCTATTTATTAATAAATAATAAATAGATGGTTATGAAACAACGATCGAGATTAGAAAATGGGAAGCTGAAAATTTAAAAGATTTAGATGACGACACACCAATCCCAATAATAGCATTGTCAGCAAATGTAATGTCCGATGTTGTTTCAAGATGCTTAAAAGTAGGATTTACAGATTATGTCAGCAAACCTGTAAATTTTGCAATTCTAAGTAATGTAATAAGAAGCATATTGAAACTTGATAACAAAAATGTAACAACTAAATAACGAAAATAGAGGTGAAAGTGATGAACCTTTTGTTGTTGTAATTAATTTTTTTGCATACACTTTACGCGCAAGAAATCTCACCTTTTTTTTACTACATATTTTTACAAACATACCTAATTATTATAATCATTTTATTATAAATATATTTATCGTTTTGTGTTTTTATAACACTAACATATATTATTATTATAAAATCATTACATGCATCCAACATCATATACACGTCATACAAACGCATTAAAATATTTATTTTTCAAAAAAAAAAGACATCTTTTCAATCAATTATATATATAATACACCTTTAGAAATCAATTACATTATTTAAATAGATGTTTAATTTTTAAAAAAAATTTATGTATAAATAATGATAATAAAAATAAATCCGATCAATTCATTTTTAGTGAAATTGTTTGTTTCTTTTTTTTGGGAAACATGAAATGTAAATAAATAATTTATCACATCTCCAAGGCACCATTTTTAATAGCTTCTTCCACTTCTTTAACTTCATCCTCCATAATTTTACTTCTCCTCAATGCTTTCTTTGCTTCATCCAATTTACCTGCTTTTTTAAAAAACAATGCTAATTTCTTGCAATTAACAATACTTGCTTTTACTCTTTCAATATATTCAGCCATGGTTAATTCATTTGTTTGTACAGATATTAACAATAAATTCATTTTGATTTCTAATTCATTTTGCCTATCTAACAAATCCTCTGGTATTGGTTTCCTTTGTGCTTCCAATGTAGTTATCTGATTGGTGATAAGTTCAATCTCATTTTGAAGAACTAGATTAGACGCAATATTTTCAACACTAAAATAGTAAAAGAAAGAGAAAGAATGTGTTCCTTTAGTATCATAAAATTTTTTTTGTTTTAATTATTAGAAAGAAATAAAAAAATTGCCTATTAAGTTGTTCTTCTGCTTGTTCTAACTCATCCTTTCCTGTATCTGATATTTGAGTAACACGATTTGATTTTTGTGGTGTTGTTGAAGGTGCTTGTTTTTCGATGGTTGTTGCTTTTTGTTGTAAATTAGCATCAGTGACTGCGGAAGTTTTAGCAGTTGCTTCAATTTTAATATTTTCAGTATTACTAATAGCTTCAGTATTACTTGTGATGAGAGATTGGGAGACATTTTGTTCTTTTGTTTTTGAAGAACTCGCCACAGATGCAGGAGGCGGTGATGATGATGACGTCGTTGGTTTTTTTGGGGGGGGATGTAACTGAATCTGATTCAATAAAATTTTTTTGTTGTTGGCTTTCTGTAGAACTACTTGTTGTTGTTTCTGTCGTCGCTGTTGTTAAATCTTTTGTTTCCAATTGTGATTGTGATGAAACACTAAAAGTTGGGTTGACAGGTGTTGCATTAACTGTTGCTGCTGTTGCTGTCACTGCTGATGAGGAAGAAGATTTTGCTGGTGATGAAGATGTAGTAGATATAGATGAAGATGTTAAACTTGTGAAATCTTTGTTAAACTCATCAATTATGAGCCATTTTTCAGTTTTTGTTATAATTTCAGATTGAGAATACGGTGTTCTGAGACGTATACGTATTTCAAGCTTTCCACCTGTAGGTTTACGAACGTGATCCACAAGCTGAAGTATTTTAATAAAAAAACTTAATACTATTATTTCAAAAAGTTTGTATCGTCAATTAAATGTTAAAACATTAACTTATATATTAGAATTCAACCTCAAGTACATCATGTATTTCAGATTTTTTAAGTAATGTATCCAATTTAATAGTTGCTTTTCCAAGCGAAATTGATTTTCGTAAGAAGCCTTTGTAATGAAATACTTCAAATGTTGCTTTTTTTCGTTCCAAATATCTTTGAAATGGTCTTGAACGAACGATATCGATTCTTTTTTTAAAGTTAAATTCTTGAGTATTATATATATGTATATGTATTAATGTTTTTAAAAGAAATTTAATGATAGATTATTTAATATAGTGCAATTATCATACCTGGATTCATTCCACGATCAGAAGTAGAGGTATCACCCTTCCCACTTCCCGCTCCAGGACTACCTTCTGGTGGCCATGCGACATTCCAATTGACATAAGCAACAACATCATTACCATTTACTTCCTTATTTCCTAAATTCCAAGCTCTTTCAATGCAAATTTCCATATCATTTGCAGCCAATTCCGGGAAAATGTTTTCTATCTCATAACTAACTTCTTGATAATGAAAAGCAGGGACATCTTTATCGTGGTTACTATATGAAACCAACGAGTTTAAATCTGCTTTAAAAGAATTTTTATATCGAAGATAAAGAGCAGCTTGTTTTTTATTTCCAGATTTTAAATAATGAGCTGCAATAGTATGACACAAAGAACTTTGCGCTTCAAGTTGTGTTTGTAAATGAGAGTACTGTTCTTTTTTTGACATTTGCGTGATCATTATTTTCTTTATTATTATTTTTCAAAGATAAAAATTACGTCATCGTCAACATTGTAATACAATTTAGCTAAAAGGCATCAATTGCTGCGCCGCGCGCAATCCAAAAATAGTAATAGCGATGATGTTCTTTGAGTGTCACGATATTATAAAATCACATGACTCAAGCATTTGTCGTTACTATTACATTGAAAGTTTATTTGAATAAAACGAATAATAAAAGAATAATCCGAATAAAATAAATAACTAATAATTCGAATAAAACGAATAAAACTAAAAAACGAATAATTCGAAACTCTAATATTCATTCGGAGCATCGAAATATTTATTTAATGATTAAAGAGTTGTTAGATAATAAAAAAATTACATATATAAATAGGGATGTTAACAGTCTGAACCATGGACCGAGTCGGTCTGGTCTTAGGTATCAAAGACCATTTAAATGTTGAATTTTTTTTATCATAAAGCATTTATTTCAATTTTATTTGTTAAAAATATTATTTTATTATCATTACTCAATACCGAATTATTAATATATTCAAAAAAAAAAAAGAACATATGGGGACTGTTCTAGGAAAACACGGGTTAGAGCTCCCAGATTCAAAAATGAGAAATTTATACCAAATTAATCTATAA